>BLKR01000041.1:0-261959 GCA_011170035.1 Teleogryllus occipitalis
CCGCCCCCCCCTGCCCCGCCCCACCCCGCCCCACCTCGCCCCACCCGGCCCCACGACTGCCCCGTCTCGCCCCACCCCGCCCACCCCTCCCCACTCTACGCCACCGCACTCCACCCCACCCAATTCCTGCCCACCCCGACCCACCCTATCCCACCCTTCCCCTCCCAGGCCCACCCTGCCCCCTCCCCATCCACCCTGCCCCGCCGTACCCTGCCCCATCTCACCCACCCCACCCCGTCCCACCTCACCCCATCTCCCCTACCTCCGCCCATTCCGCTCTAATCCGCTCCACCCCGCCACACTCCAGCACGCCCCACCTCGCCTCATTTCGGCCCACCCCACCCCACCTCGCCCACCCCGTCGCCCTTGCCTCGCAACGACCCCTCCTTCCACTCCCTGCCATGTCCCTTCCTCTCGACGTCCCACCCCTTTCTCATCCCTTTCTACCCCATCCCCGGCACATTCCCACTCGTCTTCAGTCCTTCCTCCGCCCAGTCCCCCTGGATCACTTCCATCACGTACTGCTCCGACACTCCGCTCCTCGCGGCTCCTCCCCGCCATCTCCTACTCTTCGGTTCCGTGCTCCTCCTCAGTCGTCCCCTATCATCGTTCTCAAATTGCTCCGTACCAGTCCTATTCCTGTTTCCTGCCACGTGCTGTGAGATCCCTTGTTACGTTCTCGCTCCTTCAATCGAACTTCCGCCTTTGCCCTCGCTCCCACGCCTGACTCTTCTTTGTTGAGCCCTTCACCCCGCGTGCCGGTCAGCTTCTTGTTCTGTCAGTAGTCCCCGCCTGGATACTTTTGCAAAAATTCCTTCGTACGTATGTTGCATCACATATTACACACCGCATCTTATAAAAATATCGTCACATCTCTCTCTGCCACACACATCGTCGCTGTATCAACTTCGATTACGCAACACTATCATATATACAATTGTTATTTTACATTGATTTCTATTGCACACGCGCACTTCGACATTTCATTACATACATTTTAGCTACCGTCCTTTTTCGACTCTTTCAGTTGTTCCTGTGATCCAGTTATTACAATCTATCTAGTGTGAACAACTTTGGGCTGCAATACCAAATTGTGCACTACTTATTTGTGGAAAATAAAACCCACGAATACTTATAAATACCTACTAAGATCTCCTCGAAAAAAATACGGAGGTCAAACTAGAAATCAAATATAGGCCTTCAGAACATAATAAATTGCGTTCATAAATGTTTAGCTTTTAAGGAATTTGTTCAAAATATAGTCTGTTCGAGATAGAATAACAGTTTCATGGAGTAAGTCAATTTTCTTCTAACAGTAAATTTCGTCAAGTTCATCAATATACATATTTTCCGAGTGTGACGGATTGATTTAGAACACACAGCATATTGTAGACATACCAAAAATACAGTAGAAAATACGAAACTAAATAGAATCACACAATAACGGATAGACCAAACACAGTCGTTGCCAAAAAATATGTAATGTATTAAGAACATATCGATCACATTGCAAGGCATTACGATAAAAATAAAGAAAATGCACAACTGAAGCTATTCTTCAAGATAGTTTCATATCAGTTACACAGCAACCTGCAGAAACCCTAAGACGAAGATTAATAAAAAGGGACTTACAAATTTTAAAATAAAATCTCCAACTGTTTTATCATTTCTATAATGAAATATATGTCCATTTTTGTTCATGTATTAATTTTTGGAACAAATACTCCTCGAAGCTCCAAAATATTTGAAGAAAAAATATGGACCGAATGAGCCAGGGACACAATACATACAGAACCAAATTTCACATAGTACTTTAGTACCATGTGAAAAGGAAGAGGACTGGGCTAAGCATTTGTAGCAAAAATTTATGAAGAACAAAGTTACAACTGGAAAAAAGTATGCTAAGGATCAAATAACGATTGAACAAAAATGTATTGAACGAACCTACCATTGATTCGCGCCTGTTATGTTTATCGTTACTATTCTTCCCAGTTCCTTCCAAAAGTTTTTCTTCATTAAACAGCAATGTCTCAATTACTCTTGTTCATCACGAAACCTATTATCTTGATATTACTAGTTTCTTTCGTTCTTTTTTGTAGCAGGTTATTTCCATCCAACCCTTATATTTCTTTTCAATCGCTGTTTTTCTCTTTCTACTGATGTCCAACCATCCATTGATTTTTTAACATGGCAAGTCCATTTACACTTTTCACTGGCCCCTTCCTCTCATCTGACCTCGTTGTTCTCGCCTCGTCCACGAGGCTCCCTGAGAGCTTCTCCCTTTTTCTGCACCAAAGCTTCACGCCTCTTTGGCCTCTTCGCTCGTACCCTGGCGCGCCGCTACCGGCGATATCACCCGGGCTCCCTCGTTGAGGCGTTGCGTCCCGCCTTCACCCACTTCCTCCCGCGCCCTCAAACAGTCCCGTACTCTTGACGCGGCCCACGTCACCGCCCCAGTATCATGACGTCAGCGGACGTACTTCATCAGTAGGGGGCGGATTTTGATGACCTAAAACATTGACAAAAATTATCAATAAAATGTTCTTAAAATACTTTTAAAATTACCTCAAAGGGAACAAATATGAAGTTGATAAAAAAACAGTTGAGATGAAGAACTCAATCTATTGGAAAGGTTACTGTTTAATCGAGGCTTTTTTCTTTCGTCCAAGTGAAAACCTTTGCACCTTGCAAACTTTTGCTTTGAACTCTTTTTTTACCACGAAATCTCTGTCTGTTATCCCGAAATCGACCGACCCGACAATGGCGTTGGTTGACGTCACAGGAATATGAAATTACATACTGACAACGGCTGACATTACAATACCTGTACAAAGAATTTGAATAGTCTTCTTAGGAATTCTGTAGGGAACATTTCTTGCATCTCGTAAATATTATTTGAAGCAAACCCTACTAAAGTGACGAAGTGTTCACATCATCGAAAAATGCTTCAAAAATGACGGAAAATGGTAAAAAATTACTTATTAGTCGAAATCGACAAAAAATGTAAAGAAAGTCATTAAAAAATTGGTCATTTCCTTTTGTCATATCATAAAACTAATCTATACTAAAAAGCATTGTTTTAAAGGAAAAATGACATTTCATTAAAATCCGATTCTTAATCACCACTATAAAAATAGCAGAATCAGGTTTTTGTCACAACTAGGTTACGACAAAGCTGCCTTTGCCTTCACCGCCATTCCTGTTCGCTCAGTGGTATCATTGTAGCATGGCTTTGGATATGAGGGAAGCTTTTGCTTGGTGCTGTCCTGAACCTAGCATCAACACTGCCGTAGTAGTTACAGAAATTTTGACTTCGTGTATGTATTATCAATAATTGAGAGGTTATTAGAGCAAATATTATTTGCTGATTGTGAGGAGAATGAGTGCCAGCCTCCAAAAAGCGATATCATAGTCGCAAATTATTCGAGTCGCAATATACCTCTCTCATTATCCCTATTCTCAATTTTTCACCTCCCTGTGTGCTGATGGACACAGAGTCAGGAACTACCATTCTCAATCAGCCTTCTCAATTGATATCAATGAGTCCGTTATTTCATCTTACAACATTCTAACTTTTCATTCATTAACCAGATGTCATTCTGGCCAACATCATCACTATTTCCTCTGTTGTCTCAAAGGTATTACGTCTTATCTTCAACTTGCAAGAAAGCAAATCTGTAGGGAAATTTTAGAGAGATTAATTTCTTATTTTACTTTTGTATTTTAGGGAGATTTATCTGCAACGAAACAGCAGTTTTGTAATGCTCAATAATGATCAAAAGGGGGCTATTTTAATGACCTAAAATATTGCCAAAAACGATCAATAAAATGCTCTTAAAATTATTTAACAAATGCCTTAAAATCAAAGAAAAATGACGTAAAAAATACTATCAAGCCAGTTCGGATGAACAACTCAAGCTGTTGAATACGTTACTGATATAATCGAGTCTATTTCCATTCTTTCGATTGAACTCAGCTTGCAAAAGTTTGGTTTGAACTGTTCTTTACTAGGAAATCTATGTCTTTAGTTATCCCGAAATCGGCCGAACTGGCAATGACGCTGATGCACGTCACAAGAATTACATATTCACAACAGCTGTCAAAACAATTTCTGAGCGAACAAATCGAATATGCTACTGAGTCATTCTTTGAAGAACATTTGTTGCATCTCGTATATATTATTTGAAACAAATACCATTAAAATGACTTTACAATTGATTAAATCAGCAAAAAATGCATTAAAATGACGGGAAAAGGTAAAGAATTACTTATTAGTCGAAATCGACAAAAAATTCAAAATAATGACGTATAAAAATGGGTTATTTCTTTTTGTCATATCATAAAACAAATTTCGCCGCTAAACGGCATTGTTCTAAAATGAAAAGGAAAAAGATGACATTTCATTAAAATCTACCCCCTAATGATAAGGTAATAATAGAAACTGTCTGTTTCAAGCTGTTTGAAATTTCAGAGTTTATTGTAGCGACGAAATGCTCGTCTTTGCTCCCGCTTCTGTCCCCTGCTGCCTCTCGCCTCCGTCGTCACTTCCGTCGTCGAGGTCGTCGCGTCGATTGATTGCACCAGTAAGGAAGGGGCGGGCGAGGTGCCGGGGACATGAAGGGTGTGGCGGTTGCGAGGACGGCGCGCGGGGGGCGAAGGGGGAGGGGCGGAGGGGGACGTCGATGGGCGACGCGACGACGTGGCTTCGAGACGGAGCAGGCGCCCTGGAGAGGGGTGGGCGGGGGCAGGGCGGGGCCGGGATGGGGCGGGCGAAGCGAGGCTGGAGCGGGACGGGAACGGGGCGGGAACGGGGCTGGAACGGGGCGGGAACGGGGCGGGAACGGGTTGGGAACGGGGCGGGAACGGGGCGGGAACGGGGCGGGAACGGGGCGGGAACGGGGCGGGAACGGGGCGGGAACGGGTTGGGAACGGGGCGAGAACGGGGAGGGAACGGGGCGGGGCGGGAGCACCACGAGTAAAGTGGATCCGGCGGACGCCCGAGAACGACGCGGCGACCAAACGAGGCTGCCGCTCGGTACGTTCGTACTCTAAGAAGAGACGGAAGTACAAAATTGCTTGTGGATGAATGACAGGAAAAGTTCAATATTGTTGGACCACTGTTTCGTCGACATTTGATTCTCCACGAGTCATATTTGCAAATACTTAGTTTTTTATTATTGGTGTAATCTAAATCAAATGTAGCAGCTTTGAGCGTGATACCTTATAATAATTTCTTGATTAGCTGTCAGCTGAGAATTTTCTTAGAAACCACTAGAGAATCGATCAAAATAAATTAATTATTTATTTTAAATTATGCAAAGATGATGAAGATTGAGTTAATGACTTACTTTTTGATACTATATCAAAATAATGTGTTAAACAAAGAACACATGCAATTATAAAAAACAAAACAACTCAGAAAATAATGTAGTAGCAAGATGAAGTTAACCTTTCAAATTCTTAGGAATATTAAATAAATAACATTCGAAGATAATTTTATGCGTAAGGCTTCTGATTCTGAAATCTCATCGCAATTAAATAAGTGTAAACAACTCACAAATTAAATATCAACCCATATTTATTTTATGAATGAATGTTCACAAATATGCGTACAACTTCATATAATTATAAGCAAGCCATTTTAACCCGGGAGTGCCCGCAATAGGTTGAGTCACGCCAGTGCCCGCAATGTATCTCTCAGATATAGCTCTGATCAAGATCCATTTACTGAAATACTTATTTTATTCAGTTTGTACATGTCTCCTAATGCAATTGTTAATTAATCTTATACGGCAGAATTTTTGCCTGAATACTTACGGTGAGAAAGATAAAAATTAACAAAGTACACTAAAAAGTCATTAAACATCTTATTATCCTATTAAAGAATATTTAATACAATTTCCACAAATTATTTTGGAATCTTCCAAAAAATATATGTTTTACTTTTTCACTAAAATATTTAGATAATCTTAGTCTTTTTTCCATTTTGCAAGGTTCGCATTTGTTCATTTCTCTGTAGACGTCTCCTGCACATCTTCTTTCTCTTTGGTAAGAAATAATGACAATCAATTGTAGATAAGACAAATTATTACCTTTTCTGAATAGGCACTTGTCATATACAATGCTAAAAATAATGCCATGAGACGTACCCCTCTGTCCAGGAACTCACAATGCACTAGTGGCATTACACCCAACGTACTACATGACAAATTTCGTGGAGCGCAGTCATCAAGTTTCAACATGCTCAAGGGAAATGATTTAGCGTAAGGATAAAAATAAAAAGCCAGGCGGTCTCAGAAAAGTACAATGAAGGAATACATGAAATATCAGACGACTAATTCATCGCAATAATTCAGGAACATAAAATTGCCTTGGCTTGGATCTCACAGATGTTCTGCGAGCACTCCCGGGTTCAATGTAAGAAGGAAAGGTTGGGGAGGGGAGAAGTGGAAATAAGATTTGAGTGGCCGTGGATGGATTGCGGGGGGCACGCAGTCCACCGGATGGAAAGGAGTGGCTCCGGGGCCGGTGAAAAGCAGCGGGGGCCATGGAGAGCCGCGAAACGAGCTGGCTTCCTCACAACGAGCCAGTCGCCCCGCGCCCCCCTTCGCGCTCCGGCCCTCTTCGAGCCCTTCCCGCGGGGCGTCGCTCCCGGCGGAATTGGCCTGCTCCGCTGCCCCGCCCCCTGCTGTTCATTAGGCCCATCGCTTCCCGCAGCGCCGCGCGCCCCGCTCCGAGAACGCGGGGTGGGTGGGTGGGGGCTCACAATTTGTCCTCGAGAAGGATACTAAATAGCTACGAGGGAAGGGTCTGTTGTGTATCTTCTGCCTTTTCATGCTGCAGTGAGATTGTGCGGAGAATATGGTCGATTGGAGTTAAATTATACAGAAGCACTTTTCACATCGCAGAAAATATTAATAATTTTGAAAAGTGCCAAATTGTGGCTTTTTCCTTGATTACAATTGTTTAACTTCGTTTAATAAATGCTTAAAGTTCTTACTTTCTTAGGGGTCTGTTATATATTTTCTGCCTTTTAATGCTACCCTTCAATCGACTATATTCTCCGGACAATCTCACTACGAGGGAAGGGTCTGTTGTGTATCTTCTGTCTTTTAATGCTACCCGATAGTAAGATTGTTCGGGGAATATCGGGGTTAAATTATACATAAGTACTTTTAACATCACAGAAAATGTTAATAATTTTGAAACAAGGCAAATTGTGGCTTTTTCCTTGATTAAAATTGTTTAACTTAGTTTAATAAATGCATAATATACGAGTCGGAAATTAAATCTACCTCTGAAAATTCCTTTCGAATTAGCTAAATTATTATAAGAGAACAAATAAACTGCTTCACTCGCTATTCATTAATTATTGTTTCTTAGATCGGTAACATATAAACATAAACTTTGACGTTACAAAATACAAGAGAAACAATAAACTCCTATATTACAAAATATCGAAAATAGTAATACGAACACAATATTATTTAGATTTTTAAATATAATTATTCCCTTATTAAGAAATTATTAGATTACTGACAATTTTAAAATAAATGAAACTATTGCTTCGTTTAAAGATTCAATTCGAGTACTCCAGTTTGTAGATTATTTACTCAGTTTTGTTGAATGTGATTTGCTTGCATGTGATTCGCCTGCAGACATTTTTGTGTATTTTATAGTTGAATGTTTCCTTGATTCCAGTCAATATGTTCGTTTGTGGGCACCAGACACGAATATACATTTTTTTAAATTGTAAACTTCAAACGATTTTAAACGAAGATCTTTCACCTTAAATGCGAATTCTTCGAGCTTTTGTTCCTACGGACTTCTGTTCAAGTGAATTCATTCTTTTCAGTTTTTGTTTTAGACATCACAAAATAATCACTGCAAATATTTCATTTATGCACCTAGAAATACTATACACTATGAAGCATAAATAAGTAGAAAACAATGACCAGCTAAAGGGGGGGAGCCTAAAAACGGATGTGGATGTATTGCTAATTAATATTGTCATTATTAATATTTAAAAATTTAATTGGCATAGTTACTGACATCATAAGAATCTGCAAAAAATATTGAATAGTTATACATATAGTGACTGGAGAATGATTATTTTGTCGATCAAAAATTTTCCAGTAACTCTAATTTGCCTACGTTTTACGAGTAGATTTATAGATTGCACATTTATCACTAGATTTTCGAAACTATTAATTACAATTTCAAAATGTTCAAATATTTCACATGGGCTCAACTCCAAACAACCAGAAGCCTCAGCGTCAACCACACACAGTACGTTAGTTACTATGTTACACGAGCGTTAGCACGCAAAGATCCGGGTATTTAAACCCTTTTTTACTTTCCTTGATGTTGCGACCAGGGCGTCGTGTACCCATGCATGCGACGTGACTCGGGGGGAGGGGGGGCGACAGCAACTGCCTCAGCGCTAGCAGTAATTAGCGTGGCGTGACCTCGTTACGGAGTTGCCGCCGCCTGCTCGGAAACTCACCCATCGCTGCCCTTCCCTCCCCTCCCCCCCCCCACACCCTTTCCACCCCCGTCATCCCAACCCCCATGCTCTTCAACTGCACACGCCCCTTACTTGACTCACATATCCACATGATGGCTCATCCCCATGTGGTATATCCTCTTCACCATCAACAGTTCAGTAAAATCATTTTGCATCCAAAAACAGAAACTAAGCAGAGTCGTAGGTTTCCGCGGCCGGAGTCATTGAATTTTGGGCTGTACGGGATTAGCCGCGTCATGGTCGATGGTGCTAACGTTTCGGCCATCTTGTTGTCGCCTTCTTCAGAGCTATACTGTATAGCTCTGAAGAAGGCCACAACAAGATGGCCGAAACGTTAGCTCTGAATTCTTGCCTGTCCGGGATTAGCCGCATCATGGTCTAGACCATGATGCGGCTAATCCCGGACAGCCAAGAATTCAGAAACTAAGCAAATACACTATGTAACTTACGACTCGTAAATCTTTGGGCGTACATTATTGGCACTAAGGGGGATCTCGTCTCCACGACTCGCAGTGTCATGATTTACCGTTCTAGAAGTGCGATACTACTCCAAAAGAATCTTTAATTCGTAGCTGTCTTCATTGTTTTCAATTTTGCGTTATTTTGAGGACAAAAGTTGGGGTTCACGCACCCAACGAATGTCATTAAAATACGAGTAACCATCAACCATCTCATTTTCTGAAAATATTTTTGGTGCATTATGCAAGTGTTTAAATTTAATTGCCTTTATTATCACTGCTGACGAACAATGCTTTATTTATTATATTAATCATAGAATTTATTGGAAGTAAATACGGTATATGTCTACTTTAGAAATGAAATTGAATTCTATAGTTGAGCTCTTCAACAAGAAAAACATTATTTAAAATCAACAGTCTTTTTGTACCTTGAGTTTGAACATCAAAAACACCTCAATCGATGTCTTTGACATTCGTGCTGGACCCACAATTGCATGATCCATTTGCATTTGCATCTTGATCTTTTTCTTCTGAATTATATTTCAGTATATACAGCTATAGTTATATTTGTCTTCATTCTGCAAACAACACTATTTTGTTATTAATTAGGAGTAGATTGTAGGCGTTTCTGATAAATAGATTTCTGCTTGATTCGAATAGCTTATTTTTCAAAGATATTTGAATTTTGGTATTTGAATAAGGTGCGTTGGAGTATATTCTTGGCATTTCGAAAGGTATAGCGAAATATAATATTTCTATTTTTGTCTACGTTGAAATTAAATTTTATATTCCTAAAATGGTCTTCGTATCCACAAAAATCGAAATCGTAGAATGTAGATTGTTTTTTATAAAAAATATATCTTTATTGTTTCTTAAATATCGAGTGTTTAATCTCCTTATTTTTAAAAAATATATCTGGAAAAGAGGATATACACTCAAGTTTATTTTTTAAGAACGATCCTAGTCTTTTTTTTTTCAAAATTCATTGTATTTGCTTTATAGAGTAGAATAAATGTAAACTCTCTTTTTAATTTTAGTTTGCTTTAGGTTAGCTTTGGGTTGACGTTCGAACATGTAGTATATAATGTTCTTCACTTAATGCTTCCAAGTCATTACATTTATCACACGTTGCTTACACAATCGCTTTGTCGGAAGCTCATTACGAAGATTTCATTTTATTTTTTTAGTAGCTAATTTTCAGTGATTCGTGCACTCGTAGAAGCAGTTCATGTACACCTTTGCTCTAAATTATCTTCGTAGGTCAGATAGAAATATGTTTTGTGTATTTTTCAGCGAAACGACACGGGGCGAATGCTGATTAAGGTAAGTCAGCTCTTCATGTTCTTCGAACTTTAGCCTGCAACATCTGGGTGGAGCCTCTGAGTGAAGAGCGGGCCAGATTAATGAAGCTATTTTCTTTTTGTCGGGGCAAACGTTTTTGTCACATGTTCTCGGTTAGTTTTCACTAGAAACTATGGGATGACTTCTGTTGCTCGTCAAATTCTTTCTGGTGACGTTTGTCCTTTATTCATTGCAACGGATTCTAGTAGTAGTCTTTGATTGAGAAGAGAACTCAATTATTCCTCCCATTTATCTTTATAAGGAAATATGCATGTCATTATTTTTAAATTTATCTAGTACATTTTCAGCGTTGGAGTTATCTTGCTGTTCCGTCTGTTTCAGAACACCACGAATGTATATAGGAATTTATACCTTCCCAAATGATATTTATGTATTTTTGTATTATAAAGATGTAATATGTAATGCTATTGCAAATTGCAACAAGATATTCCTTCTAAATTGCACTGATTCTTCGGAATCTCATGACTGAATATCAGAATGATTATATATTTTATAGTCTTGGAAATGCACGCATAGACATATTTTGACTTTTTCCCTTTGATAGATAAAATCTTTTGCATTTTACAGCACTCATGACGACATTTTAATGCACGGCATCTTATATTTGGCATCCCTTTTCAGATGCATGTTTCAAATTATCTATATTTTGTACCAACGATGATTTTTGATACCATAAATTGTTTTCATGAAAAGACTGCGTGCCTGAATAACGGGGGAAAGACATTGAATGCGTTGAATTATTTTAAACTAAATAAACTATATCACATTTTCATATAGCAATTCAAAAATAACTGTTTTTATGTTCATAGTATAAAATGAACTTACTAAATATTAGTGCAAGTGGTGGGGTGATGTAACTGATTCTCGTCAACAAATGTTGAATTAGGAAAGCCTACGAAATTGATTGAAAAAACGAAATTTTAGAAATAGAAATTTGAGACTGTCAAACAAAAGTGTCTTACTTGATATAAAATTGAGGATACTAAAATTAACAAATTTCCTGAAATGTATATTTAAAATCGTATCTTCTTTGTATGATGAATAATCTCGGGTTGTTAAAAATAATTAATGACTGTTCGATTGGTATGAATCATTAATAACCACGACGTGGCCCAGAGTGATTCTCGCTCCGTTAAAATAAATTTATTTGGTTTGGGTATATTAGTTTAAAATGTGACTATAGGAATAAATAACTCCCGGACTGCAGTTTTGAAAAACTACAGTAAATAAAATATGTGAATTACACATTTGTATTTCTGATTCATTTTATTTGGATGATATTTTCCCATCCATTCTCATTTCCCTCAAGTGCATTTATAGTATAATTAATTTAATGAGAATATGACTGTAACTTTCCACAATATGATGTGAGGAAATGCAAATATCAAATTACCTGGTCTACCTAAATCCCAAGAAATACTATTTTATGAGTTTACCTTTCCAATCAATGCTGCTGTTTTATATAAAAATATTGATCAAATAAAACTGTTCTACTTTGCATGCATTTACAAATGCTAAATGCAAAGTAAGAACTACAAATCTAGAAATAATATTTTATTTATAACACTCCGTAGCTAACACACAATATTCCTTCTGTCGTCTGAAAGGTACACGATACTGTATTAGCAAAACCTAATATTGATCATTTTGAAGTGTGTTGAAATTTATTTGTGAACAACTGATACATTGTATTCTAAGATTGAGGAAATATCGACTGAAAATAATTTCAAGGCCTTCAAATTCAAATGTAAGATGAATATCATTATGTTTTATTATACATATTTTGATATATTTCATCTATCTGAAATCTTTCTTCGCGTGTACAATTTCTGGTCATCTTAAGGTTTTTAAAAGGTTGAGTTTGTTGTAAACTAACTTATAACCTGATGAAAATAAGCTCTTTTAAACACTTACAAGAGGCCGGTTAACTCATTAAAGACAACATTGAGAGAGAACACTTTGATACAAGATTGAAATGAAACAGTGGAACGAAAGAAATCATGAGATCTGAACGCACCTACGTATTTTTTTGTTTTGCCTCAGTGGCTAGATATCAGTTCGAGTCGAATAATGGTTACATTAGTTATTAAAAATCTTTGAATACGCATCATCCCTGAGAAAACTCACAGTTTTTCACAGTAATAAACCACTTTCATATCGACGTAACGCAACAAAAGGGGAAGTGAAAAGCCACTCAAAATGCCCGAAGACAGTAATTACACACCTCCACTATCACCTTTGTTTAAAAAACTTCAACTGCATCCGTTATGTGCTCTATATCGATCCAATGATGTTAATAACTATAACAAATTAATATTTCACACAATATCATCGAAACCCACACAACGGTTCCGGATGTGTCAGCCTACCATTCCCAACACACACGCCTGTGGGTACATTCATCCGACGGAGGCCCGCGGGCTGCCTGTGCTGCGTGGCGTGGCGAGACGTGGCGTGGTGTGGCGAGGCGAGGCGTGGCGAGACGAGGCGAGGCGAGGCGAGGCGAGGCGAGGTGATTCGGCGCGCGCGCCCGACGCCGCCCGAAGGCAGGCGGGACCTATCGACCCAGGCGGACGCAGCGCCGCGCGGCGGAGGCGGCGCCCGGCGGCGGCGGCGAGGACAGCGGAGGCGGCGCCCGGCGGCGGGGGCGAAGGGGGGCGGCGGCGGCGACGGGCGAGCGGTGCAGCGCGCTCCGTACGACCGCTGCCGCCCCCGCGGTCGATGCACCCATTGAGCAGCGGCGCAGGACGCGCGCACCGAAACCGCCTCCCAGACAGCCCGTCCGCCCCTCCACCCCACCCCTTTTACTCCCCTCCTCACCTAGTCCACCCGCCCCTCCACTCTCCTCCCCTCCCACTCCCTTCCTCACACCTGTTCTCTCAGCGCATCCGTCCCTCCCCTCCCCTCATCTCCCAGCCCAGCCCGACATTCCCCTCCTCTCCCGAACAATCCGACCCTCCCCTCCTCTCCAAAACAATCCGACCCTTCCCTCCTCGCCCAGCCCATCCGCCTCTCCCTTCTCCTCTCCCAGCCCATCCGCCCCTCTCGTCTCCCAGCTCATCCGCTCCCTCCCTTCTTGACCCATCCGCCCTCTCCCCCATCCCCATCCGTTCCTTCCCCTCACCTGCCGACCCATCCGCCCCCTCCTCCTCCCGACCCATCCGTCCCATCCGCCCCCTCCTCCTCCCGACCCATCCGTCCCATCCGCCCCCTCTCCTCCCTAACCAGACTCATCAGCCCCCTCCCCTCGCCTCTCCGCGTCGCTCATGACGGCGCCGTTGGCAGGCGAAGTAACACCAGCCCGCGCTTCTGAGCGCTTCGGGCTCCGTCATCCACACCACGCTGTTGCTCCGGGACACGCTCACGATACGTTCGCGGGATTTTCCTTTCTTCTTTTGACAAGTTTCACGCCTAGTCGTCACTTCTGTGCTTGCAGCACTCTCCTTCGTCCATGAGCTTTCCTGTCATCACCTAATGCTTTCATCTTTATTTTGGCAATTGTCCGGACACACTTTCCCATGTCATTTTGAGGTCTTTTTTGCTTCTTCACTTTTCACTCGTACAAAATTATTTAGTTTAATACTCACTTCTCAGCTCCACAAGTACCTCGTTCATCCAAGAATTGATGAGCAAAATGTTAATTTGAATTTACTCCTTCCCCCTAAACATTCCGAGTTCATTTTTTGCTAAGTACCACTTTGCAGCGAGTTTAGAAAACATTGAAGTGTTCTCGTTTTGCCACAGAAATAAGCACTGGTTCTTTGTAGATTTCGTAACCCACAAAGCTTGAGGTGGCCCTTTATTTTCGATTCATATCAAGAGTGCATCAAGTCATGGTTATTGCCCTTGAATGAAGTGCTTTCTTTATTGTTTGTTTTTTGAAATAAATACTATTTTTACTTTTTTGTGTGGATATCGAGCTGGGTTGAGTAAAAGACGGACTTAGAAAATGAGAAAAGATACGAGAAATAAAATAATCGGAGATTAATAAACTAGAAGCTAAGACAAAGAAAAATGAGGTGAAAAAGAAAAGGAGATGAGAGGGAGAGAATTTGTTTTTGTAAGAAGGTAATGGAAAAGGAAATTTATTCTATTTAGAGTCTAAATAGAAGCATTTTGAATTGAACGTGTGAATTTACTCTCAATTCTACATTTGTATGCAAAAAGGGAAGCAACTACTTTTTATTGCTTCCTGGATAAAAATTATCGGTATGGTTCTTAAACAAAGCTAATGGTGAAACTATTCTCAGCACCTACCTCCCGGGTTAAATTTACTGCAGTCGTTCTACTAGTCTAACACTCCAATCGATGTTCCGCGCAAACATTTTCTACTCTCTGACGCAACTCTCTCGGTCGAATCTACAAATTTAGCGTCCAATACCGTATCACCACCACGGGCGCTCCACCTTCCACGCTCCCAGCTGCCCGATCCCACTCCACCTCACCTCGCCCCACCTTCCCCACCTGCCGCTCCCACGCCCGGAGCGACAGCGGCCGTGCCTATTCAGGTCAGGCGTGTTTATCGTAGCGCTGACGCCCGCACACCAACCGCTATTCCCGACAGGTATCTTAAATATTTAAACAATGTGCACCCCCCCCTTTCTGTCACTGCCTCCTGGCACATTGCCTAACCCAGACTCCCACCCTTATAACATCTCTCTTCCACATCTTTTAGCTCTGTCGCTCCCTATCTCTTCCTCGCCTTTGTACGTCTTTCCTCCAGGAGGAATTTTTGCCCGTGCTTTTGATTCGGTCTCTCGAGCCTGGGGGACGCCGGGTTGCTGATGTACGTCGCCTTGATCCGCTCGTTTTTCTTCTTTCCTTGAGGCCACCGCAGACGTTTGCGGTACTCTACATCATCTCGCGAGCGCCCCTTTGGTGCACGAGAACTCGCCACAAGGGGAGCAACACAAAAGAGACGAAGGGCGGGTGGATGTGTGAGGATTGTGGAGAAGTGGAGTGAACATGACACATCGCGAAAACCAGTGGTCTTGGTATATTTGTCAACAGTAGAAAGAAACCGGGTACTCTTTCTGAAATTCGTATTATGTATGTCAGATTTCTCTCCATAGACAAACATTACAAACATTAGTTACCATTGTTATTTCATCTTTTTTAGTGGTGATATATTTTGCAGTATATTTTCTTTAGAAGGACCCCTTATTTTAGATGTATTTCTACATTGCAAACTCTGTAATCAATATATTTCCTTTTCTTAGTGACTCGCTTTTAATACTCGCGTCTTCGATTTTCTCGTATGTAAATATCATGAGACAATACGATCTGCGTTTTGTTCGTATAGTATTATGGATCAAGAATGATGACACAGATGAAAAACGGAGAAGGAAAATTAAAGGCGACTGAGGGCCTTAGTTCTGTGATGAGAGAGGGAGAGCAGTGCAGAATATGTGCCGAAAGAACCGGAAAATTTGTGAGTGTCTCAGAGGCAATGTGAATGCCGTAAGGACTGCGCTAGAGGCAGGGAGTTGATGCAAAGGGTGGAATGCGGGAGGGGCAGAGGGTGGCAGAGAAATGGTTTAGGAACTGATCGTGGGTGTGGCGCTGTTGCTTGTGGAGAATTAGAGACCCTAGATACAGAGAGTAGCGCAACCGCCGCCATATAATATCCTCTCATCTGATAGCTCCACCAGGCAGCCATCAGGAGCTGAACAAAAATTATAGCAATTGATGACATTATGGAGATTTTCAGGAATATTAATATTGATTTGGGATGGATTTATGGCTCTCGACACACCGAATACCAGACAGTTCACCGTAAGCGGTGGCTCAGTGCATCAACTGATGTCACTGCTGGGCCTCTGATCGGGAGGTCCGAAGTTCGAGTCCCGACGGCGATAGGATTTTCGACACTAGCTTGTAAACTAGGTCGAATTCAGTCGCTGTCTGGAGGAAAATTCTAGCGACTGCTTCTCCGATCGGTAGTTTTCCGTGGTTTCGCCGATCAACACCAGGCGAATGCAGAAGCAGAACCCTAACAAAAGGGCCACTGACCGCGCGCGATCTTTCCTTCCTCTTCCTTGTCCTATCCTCACACCTTACACACACACACACACACACACACACACACACTAACATGCACAACACTACCACACATGCCGGGAGACCGGTCGGGGACGTAGAACTTGTGGGGACTGGCTGGGGCGGTGCCCACCTGGTGGGAGACCTGGTTAGGGAAACCCCGCTCGTCGACGGTACGACGGCGTCGGATCTTGCCATTCAGTGGGGGAAGATCACCGCCACTTCCCGATGGAAACATGCATTACCATTACGGGACTACTGATCGCAGTAGTTGACGCGCCCGGAATCATCTATCAACCAAACTAGACAGTTCCAATTCTCCTGACAACTGGATATAAAATGGCGGGGTCGGAGAAACAACGGAATGCGCTACTCTCTGTATCTAGGAACTCTAGTGGATAACGGACCCACGTTCCTTCCTTGTCTCTCTTGTAAAACTGCGCCCGTAGCCAGAGGGCAATTGTTGAGGGTCGACGACCAGCAGAGCGCAGCAGAGAAAGGACAGTCGTGGTCCACGAACGCTGCTTATCTCTGCGCGTCACCAGGCGTCCATTTCTTTGGATGCGTGGAGAGTTATGACTTGCAAGGAGAGTAAGTATAAATCTTGGTACAACCCACGCCACGTGTTTTATGTTTACGGTCTACTTGGACGATTTGTATGCAAAAGTTGCGGAATTTACTGCATTATATCCGTGTAGTGCCGTGAATGTGGATAGTTTCCATGCTGAGGTAAAATGAACAAAGAGTATGTAAACTCCTGCGCTCGTGGTAATTGCGGGAAAGTTTACTTTCATGACGTCTTTGCGGCTCCTTGATCATAAAATGTAAACAGTCTACAAATAAAATTGAAAACTAATTATGCACTTTAGGCAAACATACAAACTTGAAAAGAAATGTAAATGATGATTTATTTAGTACTAAATTAAATTAGAAAAAATAGAAGCTCAAAAAAATTAGTATTATCGGCATCACCTTGTTTGCAGAACTTCAAAATAATTTCTTGTACTAAAAAGTTAAATATGTTTTATTCTTTCCTGCCCATGAGGTATAAATACTTCCCTCCACTTATACGAAAACATTTTTTACTAAACAAGTAGATATCTATCGGTGCTTTAACAGAAAAAGTTTTTGAAGAACGTTTAAAATCTCTGAGAAAGAAAATGTCAAACGTCCCTGTACCAAATCGAAGATTCCTGGCTACTTTTCTTGCTAAATCTAATAACAGCCTCATCGCCTCACCAACTCTTACTAAAGATACATTAACCAACGCGAGCTTTACAATATCGGAAAAGTTTATGAAACAAACTGTAATTGCCGCTTCGTTGTTAAAATATGGAAATCTTATTCGTAAAGAACGTATAACTTCACCTCAATAACAATTCATCTTTTAGTGAATATTTAATACTTTTATACCAAGAATGGATATTGTAATTATCGTCCTACGTTAATCTGCTTTTAAAAGAGAAGAAAACGCGTGAAGAGTGAAACAGTGAAACAACAGAATATATATTTAGTTGTGTGTAACAGCAAAAATAATGAAAAGCTTTAAATTCACATTGTTGCTAATCCTTCTACAAAATTTGTATTAAAATATTTTATTTTCGTGGTTGATTATCGTCAAAATTACAATATTCGCCAACAATCGTCATTTAACAATATGTTCAAACAATCTTAACTGTTGTTTTTAATTATCGTTTCTGTTTAATCGATGCTATCAAAAGTATTTAAATACTCTGCCTAATGAAAAGAGTATGGCAACTATTTCAAAATATTTACGTATTTTTTTACTTTTATTAGCATTTTCAACGTCCACATAAAAATGCATGTTTTATTTTCCTTATTTAAAAATTCAGATATTGCATATTTAACAAGTTTTTCGTAACGTAAGACATCAGTCTACTCTTGATTGAAAAAATGACTGCCAATGACAAATAAGTCACATACAGATCGTAATTTGATACATGACATTCAGTGCATCTTGAAGATAAAAAGCAAAAGAATAGTCCAAAAACATACATAGCGCATTAGCTGAAGTATTTAAATTCGTATGTGAATAAAAGGAATTCAAAGGAAATTAATTCTAAGAGAAATTTTCTCAAGCAGAAAATGAACGAATAATTCCTTTAGTTTAGGCATGAAATAACTGCATAGTTGTTTTATATTTTGCAACTGGGCCTAAATCAATAATGAGTATTTTTGTGCTAGGTTTGAAAAGAACCCTTGCTGGTGTCGAAAGACTTAACAGCTTGTCGCCTGAATTAATATAAAAGTTGAATTTAATTTTCAAATTGTTCCATGTAACTGAATAACCAACTTCCTATTATGTCAGAAAAAGGCTGCAAGAGAATGAAACAGGAACTTCGTGGTAAATATAAAGATTAAGATCATTTTCTGTACGCTATAACTGTGATTGCACATTTTCAATATTACTAGTTCAAGATAACATCTATTAATAGTTTTCTTCTTTGATTTTTATTTCATCATTTATACCTGTAATTCAATATTCTTTTCTTCACGCGAATTACATGATGGCCTCTGGCATCACGTGACTTAATTCTCCGGAAATTGCGCTCATGACTCAAAGGTTTGCGTGCTTTAAAATGTTCGCGCATAATCAATCAAGTAAAGAAGCTCAGAAAATTGAAAATTGAATTCGTGTGCGTTCTATGATCTATCATGACAAAATGTTATCGGTTACGATAATTTTGACACAATTTTTACCGTAATATTTCATAGTTAAAAGAAACGAAATAAAAACTTTGAAATTATGAAACCTTTTAATATGAGAAGTTTGCTGTTCAAATGTAGCGAGGGAAAGTATCCTACTGAACCAAATATTTGGGTTTCCAGAAACAGGTGTGTGAATAGTAGTGATCTCAATAGCTTTCCAGACGTTAATGAAGCGTTTGTTTGCTTGGGGTGTGTACTGTCCACACATAAGGTGTCATTTGTATTCCCTCCATCGACCTCGTTAAACAGACGCCGTGATGCACTGTATCCTCGAGTGAACTTGAAGTTATTTCAGCCACGACGTTTTAGATGCCACATGTATTGTATGACCTGCAAATTTAGTGGCGTTAACTCCGATTCATCATAAACAAAATTATTTGCATATCGATGTCTAAATTTCAACAAGTATCTCACAAATTGCCATTTTCCAAGAGAGAGACAAAACGTTGCAAAGTTTCCATTATGAGCTAATAAAAATGGAACTATTTTCCATCATTTAAAAAATTTTCTAGTTAATTTCTGTTATGTCATTAGGATTCAGTAAATTATCTCATATTTTTGGTGACATTATGATCTCAAAATTGCCAAATTTGAGATACGTGTTAAAATTTAACCGTCAATACGGAAATTCAATACGGAAACAGTTCATTGCAACATTTCTTGTAGTTGTTTTATATAATCCATTCAGTAAGTAATAATCATGATTCGTTCATTCTATCACTTTTGGTCACGTTATCTCTTTTTTCTTCACATTTCTTTCAAACGTACCCTGTAGAAACGCATTCAATATTAATTAAATTACCACTGACTGAGACTCTTTGCTGTCCAACATCGTGTGACCGTCGATTAAATCTATGGTCTTTAGAGATATGAGAAAACTCCATGATACTACGTATTGATTCTTACCGTTCGATGATTTTAAGTTTTCTCATAAATTAAATAAGGACTATTATCTCCCGATTTCGAATTCACTGATAACATAAAACCCGAAACAAAAATGCTCAATTTTGAAACACGCTGCTTTCCTGTTGTGTTCGGCAAAATTAAATAGAAGTTTTAGTCTCCCACAAATGTATCTGAATGTAACGAAGTTAGATTAATTCGGATTATTACCCATCTTTGACATCTAATTTCGATAAGTGCGAATATTCCCAATCAAGATCTTTTCTTTTTCGCGACCATGTGTCGAAAGCTATACCTGCCAGTGAGAAGAGATGTCACTGGTGCTGGCTATTGAAGCATTCGAGAACGTAGACATCCGAACGGTGTTCAGCGCGTGGAGGAGCATTGGTGGCCAACGTGGTGATCCAACGGTGTGGACGAAGTGTGATTGGGCAAGGCAAGAGGGGGAGGTTCTATGCATGGGTATGAGACTGCCGAACAATCCCCAATGTGAAGCGTGTTTTCTATCAAATTCTCATTTTATTTCCACCATTCAAAAGATCGTTTTCCACTATTCACAACAAACTTAATTGAATCCAAATGAATCCATTTTGAGAAACCGCTTAGTTGGGGGTTGGACCATTATTGAAGTAATATTGCAACTTGTAGATGCACTCGCATTTTGTGGCTTTCGGAAGCCGTTCCAAGATGAAGTGCGGGAGCTCTAGCGCGGCCTCATGCTTTCCTGGCGTTCGGCGAGCCGCTTGTAATTGCGTTAGGTGCGGCTGGCGGCTCCCCAATCATCTGCGAGCGCAGTTCATTGAATCATTTCATTAGAGGTCCACAGGATCCCAGAGGACGCTTCCGTCGGGCGCCCTTTTTGTTTTAACTTACGGCGCAGGCGCCACCCATTGGGCGCCTCCACAAAGGACACCGGCCCTACTCACCCCAGCCCCACTCATCACCCAGTGAGCTCTCTGATGCTCCATGAGCAAAATCAGTAAGGTGAAAGTGAGAAAATATTGGTGTTAAATGCCATAGTTTCGTAGCGTATTCCTTGTTTTCTGATGATACAAACTACGGATGTATCTTTGGTATAATGTGTGTGAATAGTTGATATTGCATGTGGTTCCTTCAAAACGTCCACATATAAATAGAAATAATGTGACTTCCATCGTACGTACTTCTGCCCGTGATAAATGCATTCTGTACTTTGTTGCTCTGTGAAGCACAATAATTATTACTATTGATCGTGTAGGACCTGCAGTGATTATTTCTAACACGAACTTGGTCACTCTTGTTCTAAAAAGCATCATCCTGCCTGATATGATTCGTTCTATTTTTTTTAATTTATTGTAAATCTTCCACCGGACTAAACTCTATGGTCTTCACGCAGATTAAAATAATTTATCATTCTAAGTAATGCAATGTGTATTCTCATCCACCTCCGTGTGTTTCAATTGTTACTGTGTAAATTTCATGGCATTTGCGACATTACCAAATGGAGAATATTAACAGTTTACGACATCATTTATTTCAACCTCCAAAGAAAACTTCACAGCAAACGACGTCATCTGAATAGACTGGAATATTCACAGGATGTACTAGAATATTCATTGATATTCTAGTACATTATTAGATCTACTTAACGAATTCCGACTACCCAGAGCAATAAACCCGACGAAGTTAAAAGTAATGAACTCACTCACTAAGCCAGCACGCTCTGATTTGCTGAGTAAATCAGTAAGCATCCGCCCGCGAATCCGCGCAAGGGATTTGACTGCCCTCCCTCCCGTGCGTTGCGCGCCCCATCGGCGCCGCCCCCTGCGACCCCTTTGTTCTCGGCGGCGGCCGAAGCGGGGGCTTCCGCCCTCCGCGGGCCTCCCCCATGCGATTGCGGCCGGCGCAGGCCGCCTCCCCACCGGCCCTCTGCCAGGGCACACGCGCCCGGTGAGGGCAAATCTGACCAAAACATCCACGTTTCTATACATCGCTAAAGGGTTTTCAATGTCGATGGAAACATCGATGTTTTAATTATAGACCAATAAACATGCTATTTTCCTATCCATTTTTAATTACAGTACAGATTTGGTTTCGTAGGTTGGTTACTAATTCCGCACGCGCCAACAGCTTAGGTCATTAGTCCCATAAGTGTAGTTAATGTTTTCCCCCTCGAGATATGGCGGTGATCTTTCACCGTTGGATGACGAGACCCGGCGCCGAACTACCGTCGTCTAGCGGGGTTTCCCCTAACCAGGGCTCTCCCACCAGCGAGGCCTCCCCCCAACCGGGACAAGCTCAAGCTCCCGAACGGTCTCCAGGAATATGCCGTAGTGTAGTGCGTGTTAGTGTAAGTGTGTGTGTGTGTGTAAGTGGATAAGGAAGAGGAAGGATGGATCGCGCGCGGTCCGTGGCCCGTTTCTTAGGGTACCACTTCGGCATTCACCTGGTGTTGATCGGAGAAACCACGGAAAACTACCGATCAGAGCAGCCGGCGCTAGAATTCTCCTCCAGACCCAAATCATAGAAACGTCGATGTTTCGGTACATCGCTAAAGGGTTTTCGATGTCGATTAAAACATCGACGAGAAAACATAGATGTTTTAATTATAGACTAAGAAACATGCTATTTTCCTATCCATTTTTAATTACAGTACGTCAATGGAATATATTTTATTGTTTCGATAACAGCATGTTAGTTATATGTAAAATTATTATGGAATGTAAAGAATAAAATTAACAATAACATCGTATATTGCAAGGAACATCGTGTTTTGCTATCGATTCCGTGTTTCACTGTCGATCCAAGCAATGACGCGCCTGGCGATAACATACCTGCATAATTCGAGCAGCTCCCAAATTTAAGCAGCTCCTCAGATTGCACAGGCGAAATGAATGTGCAGCGTGATAAAGAGGATGACGCAAAACAACGATATTGCTGGGGATATCTGCTACTCTACGTCCTTAAATCCCATTATTTAAAAAAAAATAAAAAATAAGAATTAAAAACGTCGATGTTTTTGCAGGAAAATATTGATGTAAAGAAAACATCGAAAGCAAAATATCGAAGTTAATATATTGATGTTTTTGGTGTAAAACATTGATGTTTTAAAAACATCGATTTTTTGCCATCCCTACACGCGCCGCACCACGTAGGCAGGATTCAACGGCCGTTTACGTCATTCGACACTTCTTTTTTCAGCGGGCATTGGCTATTGTGAAAGTATTTGCCCGATGGGGTTCGCAACTGAGAGACGCGGTTTAATTCGCTCCTTTCGAATGTTTCCTCCGATCGTTACCGTACGTCATAGAATGCAGCTTTAAATTAAGTGATATTTTACTTCGTAAAATATTGTAGGCAAATGGATCGCCCCTTTGATTTCTTTGCTTTAGAAAATATTTCCAAATCGGTTTTAACTGTTTTATTCCTTATTGTAGTAAATTAATGAAAATATTTTTACAAGTTCTGCAACACAGTAGCTGTTCTTATTTTGCGGAATGGATCAAAATTGCAATGCATTTCTGTTCCGTTCTTCGTTCTCTGCAAATTGGAAATAATATTCTGGGGCTCAATGACATTTTATGGTATTTTCTAGAAAGCTAAATCTTTCTTGTATGAACAAGAATACTCTCTACAATGTGACCCGTTATAGAGGTAAATGTAGAGATTATGTTCCTGCAAGAGAATGAGAATAAGAATAAAAAGTGGGAGGCCAAAGATACTATACTAATCATTTTTAAACATTTATGGGAAAGTCATTCCGAAAACAACAGAGTTCATTTTGGTGACTTCACCACCTGAGGTCGCTCAGGGTACCAAATGATGTCACTGCAGTGCCTCTGATCGGGAGGTCCTTGTGTTCGCCTCCTGACGATAGATTTTCAACACTAGCTAGATAGCAAGAACGAATACACCCGCTGTCTGGAGGAGACTTCTATTGGCCGGCTGCTTTGATCAATAGTTTTGCATAATTTTCCCCGATCAATACCAGGCGAAAGCCGGAGTAATACCCTCATGAACGAGCTGTGTGTCGCGCGCGTTTTTCCTTCTTCGTACTTATCCTATCTTCACTCCATAATGATATGAACTTACACTACACTACCGCACGTGTTGGGAGAGCAGTGGAGCGGTGGGAGATACCTGGATGGGGAAATCCCCAGTATTTTTAGCACCTTTATCATCTACTACGTTTCTGTTCATTTATCTGGTGGAATCCAAGCAATGGATATAACGTTAAGGTTGTGTATTAGTGAAAATGTGTTTTGAAGCGCAAGACTACTATTTACTCATTGAATAGTAGGAAATCTTAAGTCAGCCAGCACAATATAAGGAGCTGTGTTCATTTTTGTAGTGAAATTTGTAGCTTATTTACGTGTCATGTGATTGTTTAGAAGAATTTCACATGCGTTTTTTGCAAGGCTTGAAGACATAGTGTAATAGATGAGAGTGTAATAGAAGAACAATGTATTTCATTATTTACACTTTAACGAGTCATTCAATTTTATAGTTTGTTTATTCGGAGTTGGAATTGTTTTTTAGGAATATATGCCAGATTATTATCGCGCTTTGTCAATGTCGTATCAGGGATAATCAAGATTGACCGACCTTTAGTGAAGAGGAAGACACCTTTTAGGGATAATCAAGACTGACCGACATTTCGTGATAAGAAACTGTGGTAGAGATTTTTTCATAATTAGTATAATTTATTATTCTATTGAATTATACTTGTACTTACATGAGTAACCATATGCGTATCTGAGGACGGTGCAGTTACATATTTGGCGTACCAACTGGGAGCGGTAAAGCGCAATACCATCAACGGTACGGTTATAATCTCTGAACACCGCCTGAATGTCTGAAGCCAAATAAATCATCAATACGAGTAAATAACATTTTCACTTCTGAAAAACTGAAAACCAGATTAATAATCACTGTTTCTTTTTCTTTTATCGTTATTTATAATAATATGACCGTTCATTACCAACAACCTTAACTTGCAACATTTGCCCAAAAAATTCCTTCCGGCGACATTGAAAATATCCACAGCACCACTCGTATCTATTTTTACGGCGACGCGATCTCCAGATCTCCGTTGCAACGCGCGGCTTAAAGCTTGAGCTCAATGGTGTTGTAACGGGGCTGGCGTCCGACGATCTGGGCGCGGGCGTCCAGAGAAGCTCGGATAAAGCCTATAATCGCCGCGCCGCGCCGCGCTAGCGCTGCCTGCCCGTCCGCCCCCTGCAGAGGACGCCTCGCACGAGAGGCCCCGACGGTGCTCGCCCTCGCTGCTGCAGGAGGACGGGGATACAGCGCGTCTCTGACGCTCGCTGTTTCCTTAGAAGCCTTCTCTTGCCAGGAATAGAAAGACAGAAAACAACTCATACGGAAAGTCGTGTATTAATAATAAGTATTATTTTAGAATTTTTCTTCTTCTTCTTCTTCTTCTTCTTCTTATTATTATTATTATTATTATTATTATTATTATTATTATTATTATTATTATTTCCTATTTTCTGTAGATATACACTGATGCCGGGGTTCTCAAAATCACCCAAGGCAACAATGGTTTGCACGTAAAGTGGAACAAGAATATATTTTGTTTTTTATATCGGTCAAGTCAGACTTAAGAATTTACGGACTATATTTGCTGTTCCCAATAATGCGGCTTTTTGAATTGTCCGTATATGCTTTTCAGTCAATTCTAACTTCTTCGCGATCTCTTGCCATTCCTTGGTGACCATCCATTCGCTGAGACCACTACTGGAAGCACTTCCACTGCGCGCAATCCATACATGTCCTTCAATTCAACAGCCAGGGGTTGGTATTTCCTCTTTTTCTCAGCAACAGTTGTTACAAGCCGGTCATCTGTAGGAACCGCAACATCAATGATGCATGATGTTTTAGATATTTTATCAAACAGAACAATATCTGGTCTATTTGCTTCCACTGTTCGGTCAGTGAAGATTACACTATCCCACAGAATTCGAGCTCGATCATTGCTGATTACTTGCTCAGGTTTGCACTTATAATATGGTTGTTCACTCTCTACGAGGTCGTATCTTTTGGCAAGGGCTTGGTGGATTACTTTGGCGACGCAGTTGTGTCTCTTAAGGTATTCTGTTTGTGCTAATGCGGGCATCCACAGCAAATATGCTGGATTGACTCGTTAGTGGATTTACATAGGCTTATTATTATTATTATTATTATTATTATTATTATTATTATTATTATTATTATTATTATTATTATTATTATTATTATTTACGAAATGATAGCGTAAGACATTTTATAACAATACAAGATGGGAGAATTATCAGTCGAGGCTGTTACGTCGAGTTTGATAACCTGTCGAATATTGTAATAAGATGTTACGATACGAATATCCTACAATGATTTGTTTACTTTGAAAATATTCCAATTCACTATAATTTTCGTTTAACCCTCTGATAACAGAGCGGGGTAAAAATACACCCCACCTACCTTTTCTTAAAATTGGACAGCCATCAATCGTATTGAAATTGCTCATATTTCATTTATGTATTTATTTTGCCCTTCGCATTTATGTGCCGACACTTATTTGCCCCACAATTCTTGTATTTAAAAATGATTGGCTTGGGGTTTGTATACATTTTTTTTTTAATTTTTATGAATGTAGCTATTCCACCATTTAGAATTTTGGTTTCCCGGTAAATTACATCTGCTTAAGTTCTCAGTTATCAGCTGAAGCTCCCTGCTCTGAGTTAAATCATTCTACTGCTTTTTTACAGGCAAAAGAACCTTTGATATTAGCTTTCCTTCCTTAGCTCTGCTGTGGCTCTTAAGCCCATTCCGTCCGAGAACTGTCTCCTGCCGCTGGTGACTCAATAGTCTGTAGCCAGGTGGAGCTCTCGTAGAGGCCTACAGGCCCATTCCAGAGCTTACTTCCCCGAGCAATGGGAGCTATCACACACGTTCCTTATAAACGCAGATATTCGGTCAGGGTAATCATTGAGAAGGAAAAGATTTTTTTAAGTTAACACATGGTGAAAGGGATATGTCCTGCCATGCTGAAACATTAATTGAAAACCTCTATGCCCAAGGCTGAAACTTTCGAAATGTGCAATTTTTAATTGATTTCTTTTGGAAATTTTTGCAGTTAGTTTTCTTTCCTTAAAATAGACGAGATATGATATTGGGGAAAGAATTTCCCCAATATCATATCTCACAAAGAATGTGTTTCACACAAAGAATGTGTGAAACAACTAATCATTGCGACCATTCCATTCCATACTCGTCTACCTTCAAATACTTTACAATCAATTATAAGGAAATTTCAAAGAAAGTTATATTATTCTCAAAATATTCTTAACATTAACCCCCAGACGTTCGTTACTAATCTAACACATTATAGTTTATTGTATTTCTCCTCCTCACTACGTTTAGCAATCCCATCCTACTGTACGTCTACCTTGAATTCATTCTTTAAACACAACCAACGCAATTCCTTGTCATTGGTCGTGAGAGAGCACGTCTATTTCCGTGATGTCGCGAGTCCTTCCGCGCAAATTGCAGCTGCTCGAGCGGCGCCGGCGACGGGCAGCGACGCGATTTCCACGCGGCGAAAGGGCGCTTCGCGTGCGTGGGCGCTGCGCTTCACTTCGCCCTAACGAAGGTTAATGGTGGGAGTAAATTAAGGGCGTGGCCTGATTGCGAGGATACCACACTGGTGAAATTATGGGATGAGATATGCGCCCGACTTTTATGTTTAACGAATGCGTCCCGGCAATGCAAAACTCGTGTTCTCCAGAGAGGAAATTTAAAGCTGTTTAAAGCTATTCATATAGCAGTAGTGTATTTGCTTGTTTTTTGTTATTTGTTACTACAAATGTTTTGAATTAATTATCATTTTAATCTGGAACAACTCCTCGGTAATAGCAGAAGAATGTGAGAGAATATATGAATGATTAATGAAGGAACTGCAGCGTCTGAATAGCCGCCCTCCTGAGAATGTGACAGCTTCTCCAAGTCGGAATGTAATTAGACTGAGTTCACTCTCAGATTCATACTTCGTAAAGAATTTAGTGTCGTTTGTAAGTAAATATAAAAACTACGTAAAATTTTATCGTGGGATGCTTCGCTTTCTAAATGATCACATTGAACATCATCTATAGGTCCCCAGGTGAGCAACGCGAGTCCATGTCAAGAATGCCGTATCCACTGCTGACGTCTTCATTAGGGAAATTCCCGAGGAGTAACTAGGTGCCATTCACCCCACCTCCCTCGCGACCGCGTTGTCCCCCGCAGGATTCCTCCCGTGCCGCTGGAGACGTGCGACCTCGAGGTCGCCGCGGATCGCGCGCGCCGCCCCAGCGGCCGACACGACGGAGCACTCGGGGCGTGGGGCGGCCGATCCATCAGATATCGGCGTCAGAGCGGGCGCGGATGGGCGAGGAGAGGGACGCTGTGTTCGGTTGATGGGGGCGGACCGGAGGAGGAGCCCAAGCGGGATGGCGTTGACGGGGGAGGAAGTGCGATGAGTAGACCGAGGCGGGACGACCAGGTGGGACTCGGTGGAACAGGTTCAGACAGGGCGGGACGTGTGGGTGAGAGTTGACAAGGGACGAGGCTGCAACTGGATTTTTGATTGGTTGATCAGTCATTCCGAACGTGACAACTACTAAGGCCATTATTCCCGTAAGTGCAGTGCATTGTTTCTCGAGAGGTGGCGGTAATCTTGATGGAGAGATCTGGCGCCGACCTACTGTCGGCTGGGGGGGGGGTTCCCCACCAGGTATCTCCCAGCGGCGGGGCACCGCCCCAGTCGGGACACATTCTAAACTCCCTACCGCTCTCCGGGCATGTGTGATAGTAAGAGTAGTGCATGTAATGTATAAATAAGGGGTGATGATAAGACAAGAAATGGGAAGGAAAGAACGCGCGCAGTCCGTGGTTCGTTTGTTGGGGTATGCTCCGGAACTCACGCGACCGAGAAACTACAAAAACTACCGATCAGAGCAGCCGGACGCTAGAATTCTACTCTAGACAACTCGACCCAGCTATCTATCTAGTGTCGAACATTCTGACACCGACGGGGCTCGAACCTAGTACCTCCTGATCAGAGGCACTCTATTGACATCACTTGACGTCCTGAGCCACCTCTCCTGGTCTGCAACTGGAGAGACACAACGCGTAACGGACATGTGGTATGAGAAGAGTAGCGAGAACGAAATACTACTGTAATGAAACTTAAATGAATCCTAGTCTTAGTAGGGTATGGTAGAAGAGTGGGGTGAAGTGGTTCAGTACGGACCCAGGCTGTAGCGGGCATGTCAGAACGAAGAGTCGGGGTGTGGAAGGGAAGAACACCAGGGCGAGTCCGGTATGGTGGGGATGGGGCGGGGCGGGTGGCTGCAGACGCGAATCCGATCCCGACGGCGCGGCACCGCCACCGCTCGGCGCGAACCCCATCAATCTTGCGCTCTATTAGCTGCAAAACCTCTGTCAGGTGAGAAGCGTCGTCATGTTCGGTCGATCGGGAATCGAGACCCAAGCGTCCCGCGCGCCGCACGCCGGCCATCCATCTTCTTCAGACTCGCGCCTGCCGCGCCGCAATCGGCAGCACACTCCGTGCGCACTGCTTCACGAAGGAGTGCTCCCAGCCTCACTCGATCCTTGTTGCCTGAGGACAGGCCCTGAAAACCGTTCTCTTTACAAAGATGAACATTTAAGATTTAGAATCTTCTTTAAATATTTGTATTTTTGTTTACTCGGGTTGTACTTACGTGGACCATAGAAAGCGGAGGAAACGACGATTTTCCGGCACAGAAAGTTGTTTTAGGTACCCAATACCGAATACGATAATCTTATTAATATGCGTAGTAAATATGGCACTTCCTCTAACACTCCTTGTGGCCATAATCCATATTTCGTGGGTCCTTGATCGCAAAAATTTGTTTTGCGGTGGAAGTCCGTCCGTATATTTGAGTCCGTGTCTCAGGTTCAACTGATGGTAGGATTTTTCCCGTTTGATGTGACTGATCTCGCGGCCCCGTGAATTTGAAACGGATATTTTGATTTTTAGGAGTACTTTACATGAATCCACAAGGTAATTTTCTGTTGTTTTGTTTTCAAAAACACTCCAAGTTTCGTCTTTAATTTCTTTTCACTAGAGCCAAGTGCAGTTTTAAAAATTAGGGAGATCTAATTTCCTTTAAATTCTGTACATTTTGGAAAATTGCGAAAATTTTAATTTTTTTATAATTTCAATATTGAAGAAAATGATCTTTAATATGACAAAATTTGATCTTTAAATAATATCACGTACATTTTTTTAAAATATGAATATTTTTCGCATAAATTTGTGTGAAATGAAAGCAATTTTAATTACGTTTTTCTCAAAAAAGGCTTGAGTTTTTTTGTTTTAACTTTTTGAATGCATAAAGTTAAATGCAGTAAACTACATTTCATTTTAACGTGTTTTTTAATTACCCAAATATATTTTTAAGTAAAATTATAATATTACGTAACCGTCACAAATAATGCAAAAACGTACGTGCTTTTGTAGCACCACTAGTTTATGTTTTTAGTACGCCAATCCAAAACCTGCCTTCTCAGGTTCTATCCTAGTATTTTTGTGAACTTGTTCAATCCACGCAGTATAATGTAATTTTATAACTTAAGTAATAAGTGACATAAATTTATCATAATGATTATGATCACCTTTCACTACAATTAGATAACTTTTCATGTACGGAAAATATTATTTGTATGCCTTTCAAACAACTGCAAAGTTTACCTAACATAATTTTTTGAGCTTTACATTAGCATTATTTTGGTCGAATATGTGTCTTAAACATTATATAAAATCTTTCTGAGCGACAGCATGAAACGACTTGGTCACCTACTCACTCTGCTTCTTTATGCGGTCCATGTCCTGAGATAGAAAGGGAACAAACTAAATGCCTAGATTTAAATTCAGAAATGCATACAGTAATGGTAATAAACAATCTTCTTCTGGAACCAAATTTTAATAAAAGTTCGAAAATTCTTGTCTCACAATGAGTCTCGTGTTTCAAATATTCGATGGGCTGATGAACTTTAATATCAGGACTGTCTAAACACAATTTTGGCTCTGATAAAAAGAGGCTTTAATGTATCTGTCGACGTTGAGTGCTCATCCAACGATTTAATATAGAATTGACAAACACTGTGACATTTTCGCAATATGCTGGGAAGTGTTTCCTGCAGCGTAAACAAAAATAGAAGTGCAATTGGAGCGAGTGCATCAGGGATTCTTTTCCGAGCATCTAACTCATGTGACGTATTTATTTTACTATTCATTAAATTCTACATATACATTCATCTGGGACTAGCCCACCTTTTATTTCATTTTCTTCAAAAAACTTAAATCCCTGATAATGAATGTTGAAGATATTGTATATTGTACTATAGGTATAATTTGGAGTGTCTTAATGTATCGCTTTTATTCCTTAATAAGTATTGCAAAAAGGCCACAAAAACAATCACACATTAAAAGAAAAGGTATAAATTCCTTCTACGAGTAAGGTCCAGAACACTTACATGTAACCTGGTCATTTATCAACTTTGGAACTGGTATTGTTTCAACACACATTATTTCGTTAACTATAAAGTCCTTTTGACAATTGACGTCTTATGAAGTACTATCTATTCATCACACCAGAAGTACTTCTGTTATTTTGTGAAAAATAGAGCAGCGATGAGAGCTCGTAATTAGATCGGCACGTAAGTGAGGTACAACAGACCTAGAAAAGCTTGTTTTTCAGGAAACTCTTTTAAATTATCAAGTTCGTGTGAAGAGCAGTGATGAAACATTCCTGCAATTGCAATTCCAAAGAACAAAAATACCAGTGGAAAGTTCTCCAAAATGGCTAATTATTCTTAAAAACAATTCATTTATACAAAATTCTGAATACTGTCGTTATTGCGACAAGTAAGCGAAGTATCTGTACGTTTTCATCACATCGGAGAATTGAATGGCGTCATTTTCTAAGAAAGTTTCATTTAATACGAATGATTTACGACAGGTTTGAACGGTTTTTTGGGTTTAGTTGACCTAAGAACAAATTGTTGATGCAGATGTTGAACAAAACAACAGATATTTATGATACAAGAGGTAAGTCACATTTTATTTTGCGAGTGGGAAATTTTGCGACACGAAACCGTTAGACAATGGCACAATCCTACGAGCAAAATTATATCACCTTTATCACGTGTGTAATACATTTGTAGACAGTTCTGCTGACATTCAATTTATTTTAATTCAAGCATAAAAACCACTAACATTAAGGTTAGTAGAATCTGATACGATCAGAGCAAGTATTTCGTTTCCTTTGTTGTATTCACACTTTTATCCGAACATTTGAGCATCGTCTTACTTTTAGCAGTAGTGCTAAAACTTGAACTTTTAGGTCGCTTTCCATGCCCTAAACGTAACCACTTTTACTACAAACTGTCTACAAAATATTTTTGAGATTACTCTGAAGTACAATAGCACGCACCCCTCCTCGCTGCTGCTGGATGCCTATGACCTTCATCCCTTCCTTTCGGATGTGGTAGCGGGAGCCGCGAGAGCGAGCTGGGGAGCCGCGGTTTGGGACAGCCAGTTTCAACGCAGATCGATAAAATTGATTGCGGTTTTGGGGTAAACGCTTCCAATAAAGGAGAAGCATCGACATGTCAGCAGGTTTGAGAAATTGGTTATTGCGTCCAATAGTGGTGTGATTGTGAACAAATAAATGGCTGCAGTTTGTTTGTTGGTACAAAGCCATGCATTTTTTTGCCTGTTTCGTTGATGATGCTTGCTCTGCTTGTTTTATCAGTATTTGCTGTTGTGAGAATTTCGTTGTCGGTCTCTTGGGGATTAACAATTTTTCACATTTTTGTTTGGCGTATCAGGATTTTTTAAGAACAATTTTCTTCGTGTTACTTGAATATAATGTGACGTTGAGTGCCTGTAATAATCTTGTTTTAAGCTGTAAAAGAACATGGGTGCGCTTCAACATATTTGAAAACTACTTTAGTTATTCAAACTCATGGACATAATAATTCATATTTTTGAGAAAACTTTTTAAAAGGCTACGTACGCTTCCCGGAATCCATTTTCATGACAAGCAACTCCCATAAATAAAATCCGCATACATGTTTTTCACTGACCTTTCTGTACACAACTTCTCAATTAATTAAATCATGTTTATATTTGTTTACCCCTTGTACCGACCAACTTCATCTGTAATGAAACCCGTACTTTAACTTCCGGTTAGATGTCTCTAGAGATCGTAGCAATTTCTACTACAGTTACTCACGTATCGAGCACCTGTGGCAACCATTTTGTACTGTCCAGAAGCACCGAACTTTAGCACAATTGTACGTAGTTTCCGAGCATATGAGAGAGGTCTATGGATGATACTCTGTGCAATTCAATTGGCATTGAGTTATTACGCGTCAGGAATGAATATCAAAATGTGTTTCTTCTGAAAAATCGATAGAAATTCTCATAGTGTAGGCAAAGCCGCGTGTATGTGAAAGTAGTATTAACAGTAATTATCGAAATCCTACAAATTTCATATGGTATTTTACCATCAACAAATTTCCATTATCAAATGTTTAACCCTCACTTCAATATCTAATATGTTCAGCATTTTTTAGTTTACTTTTGTGGGTGCTGTAGGAATTGATACTCATTTTTTAATGCGTAAGTCGTAGAATAAAAGATCTGGTGGAGAAATTCAAATAGTCTTGAAATTTATTGGTTTCATTAGCGAAAGTTGTTATTTGAAATTTCTCATTACCATTCCCATTCTTGTATTGAAATTATGATATGTGAGTGTTGCTATCGTCGCTATTGATATTCGTAACTTCGCCTCAGCTGTTGTTATAGTGAATAAAGCATTTACTTCTCCCAATCTGTAGGGATTGAAATACCGGTTAAACTTCCAATCAGACGCAGTATTGTGTAGAAAAACACTCTAACGGTTCACAAGGCTCTCCAATTTCCTCCAATATCCATCATCCTAATTCGACTGTACATCGTCAGATCCCTCATGATAGTTCCAATACGGCGTTCTGTGAGTACGATTGATTGAATTGGTATTGAGTTATTTCATTTCGAGTGTGTAGGGCGAGCCGCGGGAAAAGAATTTCTAGAAGATACTTCTTTGTAAATGAAAGCATTAATTTTAATGCCTTCATTTACAAATCATTAATTTTAAACTTAATCTATGAAGCAATGGTAAGACTTAAGAGGTTATGCATTAAAAACAGCATAATGTTTAAGTGTTATGAGCGCAGTTCCACATTTATTGCTTAAATATTAAGAAAGCTATTCAGTGTTCAAACCCGGATTTTATTTGCACAGTAGTGTTATCAGTTATTTTGCTACAATGCACCCATAAATAAGAAATGGAATAATGAAATGTAATAAAAAGGGGAAATTTGATATTTTTTAATTAAATAAAGTCACGTTGTACAAGTTTTGCAAGTTCATTTTCATTCGATTAAAAACGATTTCTTGCTGTAATAGCACACGCAATAGCATTTAACACGAATGGCATCCGCCCTCTCTAGTGACGACTCAAGAATAGCAGACAACAATCCAGTTTTGCCGTTGTTTGTAATGGCAACAAATACTCTTAAGCTTTATAAATGTCCGCCGCACAACAAACAGTACATGACTCCGTTCCTATATTAATATTTCGAACTACATTTGACATCATGAATACTTTTCGGTATAATCATTTTCATTAGGAGTCATTTTTCTTCCGTGTCAGTTGCTGGTTAGAAGTCTAAAAGAATAAACCCCATGCCCCGCTCGTTCAAAGCAGGAACAGCCTACGATGGCTCTGCAGCAATTGTTTCGTTCGTTGTAATAGGGCTCTTTTAGTGAAGACGCACTCTCCACTAACAACGCCACCCCTGCGGGGGTAGCTTGCCACCGGTCGCCGGGCAGCGCTGGCAGCGTGCACGCGCGGCGCGGCGAGGCTGGCGCGGCGGTGGCAGCGGCAGCAGCCCTTGGTTTGCCGGTTGTCATGGGAACGCGGCATCGGGTCGACGGGAGGGCGGAGCGGCGGCGCGGCTCGGCGCGGGGCGGGGCGCGGGGCGCGGGGCGGGGAGACGGGGCGGGGCGGCGCAGCGGCGGTAGCTCGCCTGCGGGGTGTACACAGCAGCGAGCATCGCAGGCCGGACGCGTTGCGCACCGCGCTGTGCTTGGAGCCGCCGCAGTCCGTCTCTTCCGTGCGCATCGCGGTCACGAGCGTGCTTGTTGCGCGCGACGTGCGTCGTCGGGTAGGTGTGTGCGCTGCGGAGTGCTGCGAGCGGGTGGGCGTGCGTGCGTGCGCGTGGTTGCGTGGTGGCCAGTGCGTCGCTGTGTCCGCGCCCCGCGCCAAACCTGTTGATAGCGCTCCGGTGGGGCCTGGATTGTTGTGCGAGAGAAGACGCCGACCGCTGCCGAGGACGTGTTTGTGTGTTTGTGTGCGGGCGGAGCCGGAGCGCCCAGCCGCCCGGGCGCGGCTTCTGTGAGTTCAAGTGGATGCGCGTTGTTTCGCGGCGGCAGCTGCCGGATTGACCAGGCGTTGCGTTCCCGACGCGCCTGTCATTCACCTGTGCTTTGGTTTACAGGAGAGTGTTTGTTCGCTTTCGCGTTGCCGTGCAGTGGAGTGCTGTTTAACAAGTCGATCGACTTGTCGAGGAATGTTCATGCTATTTCTGTTGTGCCTGCATTTTTTTTTGTCTTGGAGGTCAGACACTCAACGTATTGCACATTTTATATCTTTACCACCCTGCCTTTACTGTCAACTTGTCACAGTATGTACTGTGTATTTTTTTTGCAATGTTCGTTTTGTAGGTTTTACTAAATTGAACTCGTGTGTCCTCGTGCATCCGATGATTAGATAAACAAAGAGGGGACATCGGAGCCCGGTAAACAAGTTTCCGAATTATCGGGTATCGCCGCGCGGTTTTTCAATTTGCGAGCATGCGGCGAGCTGTGCGGCGGCGTGCAGCGAGCTCTGTGACAGGCGATGAATTATTCGGAAATCCGCGGCGCCGCCGTGCTGCGCTCCGCCCCGCCACGCCGCGCCACGCCGCGCCGCGTCGCACGACGCGCGGACAGGACGTCGCGTGCGGCGTCGCGGCGCTGCCCTGCGCTCTGGCCCTGCGTTTTAATTCGGCGGGCCGGGGCGGGGGCGGGGGCGGGGCGGGGGCGGGGGCGGAACCCAGCACGCCCTCCGGGTGAGGTCGGTGGACGTCCACGCCCCGCCCCACCTCGCTCCGCGCTCCTCGCCTCGCCCTGCGGCTGGCCGGCACGTGCAGGAGCCCTCGGGCTCTCGCGGCGTGTCAGTCCAGAACGAGTTGGTGGCGTGTGCTATTTGACACATTAGAGCTGTAAATGATGTTGCAGTTGCCGCGATTTTATTGACGATGGTTTAATTTCTGTCAGGAAAATACATTTCTTGTTATTGAAGCTAAAAATGTGGTTAGGATTTTATCTAAAAGAAAAATGATGAAAGCATAAAAGTGAATAATCGACCAAAAGCCACAAAGAAAATTTGAGATAGCTTGGACAAAATATTTTATTATAACAGTGCCGTCGGGTGGGTGGTTACGGTGGAGCTTCGTAGGCTGTAGCGTCTCGAAAAATGATAAAAAAGTATATTTGATCTACGTAATAAGCTTACACATCAATGTGTTTCAATATAACCTATTTTAGCGTTTCAAACTACGACGTTCAAAATATTTTCAGTACTTGAATAAGTAGTAAGTATTGATTTGCGCATGCAAATCAGTATGAATTGAATTGCAAATATTGATATTAATACAGTACTTGAGAAGTGGCTGTTTGACTTTCCGTTTTTGGCTTTCCGATGGAAAATAAGGAGAGGAAATTTCTCCAATTAGACAGTATGAAATATCATTAGTGAATTTTTGAAATCAAGTGAGTACAATATCAAAACTTACTTAATTTGGTAAACAATCTTCATTAACTTTCCAACAGTATTTTGAAAGGCAAATAACGTGTGTCAGCAGTTGTTTTCTTAAGGTGTATGTAGTGTTGCTTTTACCATACCTGAATTAGAATATCATAAATTCTTTAAATTCATTTCAGTTTCAAAATACTTGGTGTTTTGTAAATGGGTTTCTGTCACTACACTCTGAAGTGCATAGGTGTTGGTTCACAAATTCCACGCGGTTTATTCGTGTCGTTTCCGCCGTTTCTTTGTTTCGCAAAGCGCAGGGGCGGAACTGGCATGCGCGTACCCCCCTCCGAAACCGAAATGCCTTCGCAAACGCGATCCACAGGCTGCCGAGTCTACCACGTGGTACCAAGCAGATACCTTATACAAGAAAATCTTAAATTTTTAAAATTCTAATGCCCATTTGAAGAGTGTGTTTTATTTAATGTGATGATATGAATTCCGTTAATAATCTTTTGAACGCGTATGGATATAATAAATCATTTGCCGTATATTTCTGGGAATGTGCCATTCAATTTCAATTTCATGTCAACCATTCCCTAAATGTGTTGTAATTGTACGTTTCTCGCATTGTCTCACTAGTTTCAATGTGTTTTCTGTTGGGTGCTTCACACAAAATATTTTTCGATTGTATCGCTCTAAGCAGGCAAGCAAGCAAGCAAGCATGCTCGCTGCATGCAAAGTATCCCTTCGAGTCTACAAGCGAAGGCTTTTTAATGTAAAGTAGCTATCTCCTCTAGGCAGCGGGAAGAAGAGAAGAAAAGTTATGCTGTTCCTTATTTTTGCGTGCCCATGCAAAATGGCACTTAGCCTTATCAACATGGAACGTGCGTGCCTGTGTATGAGCACCGAACCGCGGGCGCTTTCGTGACACTTACGACAAATTCATAACCTTGACTTCGAGAGTGAGTGTTAACCCCTGGCATGTCACAGATTCCGTCTCATGCGTGCTACATCACTCAACTCTTGCCTTTCACTTGGGTACTTATACATAATGTTATAAATTACCAGCAGCCTTCTTAAGCGTATTATCTTAAATTTACGATATGAACAATTCGTGGATTAACATTCGAGATCCGTTTCTGGGTAACTTTAACATTTCGATTCATGGAAATAATTATTGTGTTTCTAGTATGTTTGTAATTATGTCCATGCAATGTAATTCATTCGAATTCTTAGAGATGACGCTATCTAAATTATTTTTTTGTATGCCATCATAAATGACCCTTTCGTTACAAGAACGCGTTCATAAAAGGATATCTTGCGGACAGATTATGACGAATTTGCCGTTTATGGCACGAATAATTTTGTCATCACTCATTCAGCCAATCGCAGCGAGAGATTTGTACGGAGATAGCGGTAAACGGAACAGCCGTTTTTCGAACAGATGCCAAATACCCGTGACGTCACAATGAAGTTCTCCCCCCAAAATTGACTTTCATTCTCTTATAAATGTATAATGCTGTCATACAAAAATAGCGTATTTATGCAACTCGTTTATAATATTACTTTATTGCAATCGTACAAATTTGAAACGTCGCTCCTAAAGTCGCTCATTCTCAAAACAAGTACTCATGCAATAAAGCTTAACATTGGAAACTAGTTGCACAAACTAATATCATTCTCTTCTGAGAATGATAATAATAGTTGTGACTGGCCCTGGCATTCCTTACTCTTTTTTATACTACTCTCATTCCCTCTCATTTTTACATTCTACTCGTAAGTGCATTTTTTCTGCCTAAGTTTGTTTTAATTTTAAGCTCTTCTACGATTAAGTTACTGGCAGTCTAATTGTTTGATAAATCAACCTACGCTTGGGTTTAGATGTTACAAACACTCCACACTTGTAGGCTCCTGTGGTGCTTAAGAATATGTTCCATATTTTATACATTATCACCTTCTGATGATCCATCTAAGTCACCTACACTTTTCAAGGTATGTCTTCAAGTCTTCTCACCAATATTTTATTTCACAAATTGCTTTCCAAATATTCCCTCATCAATACATACTCGACTTTTCTCAAATTATAAATAATCAACGATATTATTTCTTTCGTGCTCTTCTTTACACCCATTGATTTTGGAGGTATAATGAATTTTTCAACTTGTATTCTCGTTTCTCCTGTGTTACTGCAAGTGATATCTACTTCTTAAGATATATTTGTTTCCACTTTCATTTCTACCTGCTTTTTCTTTATTCCTCGCTCTCGTGTTTGTTGTTTTCATTGTTTTTTTAAAATAATTTTCACATCTCCTTTGGCTCATCTTTTTACTCCTTCGGTACTTTGACTTTTTTTGTATCAGCTCTGTGTACCTTTTAACGATGCTGCTCTTTTTGTGCGCTCCCTGTTATCTAAAGGTGTCACATTTTGACCTTCACGCCCTCTACATTATCTCAACTATGACCTTCCCCTTCCTGTGGTTTTCATTCGCTTACACCTACAATCTCCCGTAATTACTGACCTGTGATTCGCCATTCCATAAAAATGTTGCGCTCCCGCGCTTATTCTATGCTGGGTGTTCCGATTCATCCTGTGATGTTCTGTTTTCCATCCACCTACGCCAGTCGTCTTGTGTCCACGTAACGCCGCTCTCTGCAAACGGTGTCGAACCACGCGCGAACGCTCTGGAATACAGATTAGGCGCCGGGTTTAAGAGGGCTACGCACGGAAGCGATGGCGCCTTGCGATGGGAAATCCTTTGCAGGGCTCTGGCGCGCATATTTCACAGCGGCGAGTTCGATACCCGTGCACGGACAAGATCCTCAAGGAAAAACTAATTGTTCTATTATATACTTTCCTTTTTCTACGCAATGAAAGTTTTCAATCCATTTCATGATTAAAATAATCGGTAAATACGATATAGAGTGTGTGTATGTGAAGAATCAGAGTGGTAAAGGAGGTGCAGGGAGGAGATTCTAACAAAGCGGAATATTTTTTTAGTATTATTGAGGAGGCTTGGAGCTAGATGGTTGGTATGCATTTCCAGGTGTTGGTAATAGTTCAAGATTACTTGTTTGGTGTTTCTTTTTACTGTTGGCATCTTCAGGATGGATACACGGATTTCGTCCGTTTACACAGGGACAATATTTACTGTGTAAATTAATAATGGATTTTTATGTGACGGCTAGGGTATGTGAGAGACCAACCGTTCAGGAGCTAGTGTGAGAGCAACATCCAACGCTCATTACTATGATATTCAACGGAGTATGATATTCAGGTGAAAATATACCCACTCTTCAACTTTTCTACAGTTATAAATGGTCAGTCTTTAGTATTCTTTCTTTCATTATTTTCTTTTTTTCCATCGCCCGCATATTCTACGGAATTACAGCTTTTTAAAAACACATGTTAGAAATGGAAAAAATTGTTAGAAAAGAGTGATGTAGAGAACAGAGTAAACACTGATTTCAAGATTGGAAATCATAAATACTACACTAATGAATTTTAAACGCTATTCAGTTATTCCAGACAATATATTTCATTAATAATAACCCATAAAATAATTTTTATCAGATATGATAAATTAGTATTTAAGTGTTATTATCAAATTATTTAGAACATTTAACTCGATAACAATAATAATAATAATAATAATAATAATAATAATAATAATAATAATTATTATTATTATTATTATTATTATTATTATTATTAAAACCTCCGTTCGCACAATAATTTCTCCCAATCACTTTGAAGATGGCCACAATTTTAAGATAATCATGGAATTCCTTATTATAAAAGGATGTAATTTATTAGGGAATTGTAGACGCTATATAGTTTACCTTCACTGAAAACTAATCAATTTTCCATTCGCAATTATATTTCATTTTCCAAGTTAAATAGTAACTTCAATCTCTTCTTGGAGGACATTGCATTGGTTGATAAATAATTGAAACATGCTGCACGCACGATAAAGAATTTGCTCGAACGCCCTAGCGCTAATGAGCTACAACAACGACTTTTTCCGTTGACTAAATGTGTCATAGATGCACGTTGGTACAATATCCAGCTCTCATCCCACCTCGTGTCACGCAGAACAGTCCACTGTTTAGCACAACGACATCACGAACAAGCTGCGAGCACAGTTACTCTTTGAAAACTGATTCCTCTCTGTTTTCGGCTGCGTACAATTTCTCGTGGACTACATCAGCGCTTTGTTTGCAAGCGCGCGTGCATTCCAAACGCCCCCAGCCAACAGCTCCTTCCCACCCCGCCCCGCCCCATATCGCCTCGTTCCGCATCGCCTTCCCCGCCCCCCGCCTCTCCCCGCACTCTCCCGTCCCTCCCCGCACTGCCCCGAGCCGCCCCTCACCAAGCCGCCCCGCTAAGCAGCTATCCGCCCCGCCTCACACACCGCTCGCACACCGCCTACATCGCACCGCTCCTTGCCTCTCCTTCCCGCTCCGCTCCGCCCCCCCTCCCTACCTCCCCGCCCCGCGCTCCGCTCCGTCCCACCCTGCACCATCCTGTCCCGCACTGCCCCGCTCCGTCCTGCGCCTCTTCACCCCGTATCTCCCCGTCGCATGTCGTCCTGAAGAGCCTCGCAGCGATAGAGGGGCGAGGGAAAAGTGAGCCGCTCTCTTTTACGGCGTCGCTTGCGGCGTAAACGAATAAACATAGCGGCTGCTCTAATAAAACGAGGCGACAGCGGAGACGAAACCTAATTCCGAAGTGTGGTTGGGGCTGAGAAACGGCTCGACGGCGATAGAGGGAGCAGCGGCAATCTAGGAGCGAGGGGTGGCTGACGAGAATGGCGAGAGAAGCCTTGGGATCAGAAGAGTGGAATAAAGCTGTGATGAGAAAGTTGTAGTTCGATGACGTACTCTAGGCTTGTCACAGGGAAGGTAAGCAGAGTGTGATAGAGGACGAGAGTAGAATTCGGAGATGGAAAGATATTAGAGAAAAGATCGTCATTTGTGTAGGAATGGGAGCATAATGCAAAAAATTGCGAGGCGGATTGTGAAGATCGAAACTCGGAGGCGATGGCAAAAGCAATCTGGACATAGAAGGGGGAGAGACTCTAGAGAGCAATAATAACGGCTGTCTGAGTACGGAATGAGGGGAAATACAGACGAGCGCGGGCGAATAGAAGGGTTGATAAAGAAAGGATTTGATTTGGAATCGCAGTTAAAAGGTTTGTAATGTGCAGACAAAAGGCTCTGTGGCTTGGAAGGCGACGAGGAACGACGATCTGTGGAAACGTCGAGGAAGGCGATAATAAAGAAAGGCGCCGGGAAGGGAAATGAGGAAGGGGATTGAGAGGGTAATGCGATTGCCGCGGGGAAGCACGGCGCAGCCTTCTGCGAGGGAAGCATCGTGGGGAACAAGTGGCAGGGATAGCAAGGCACAAGTGGACGCACAGGCAGCGCCGAGGGTAGGAATTGCGAGGCGAGGGGCGCCCGCGATGGCGGGTTGGGGGGGGGGGGTGCGGACGAGACGGTGGCACGAGAGAGGGCGGCAGCGCGCTTCACCCGTCGAGACGGGCGCGGCCAATCGATGGATTGCAAGCGGAGCGGCGACGGCGGCGGCCGAAGCGACGGCGGGCGCCCGCCTCCGTTGCTCGCGGGCCGCGTTCTTTACGGTAGGCCGTAAAGGCACGGAAGCGGCGGCCGCGGAGGCAATTAAGCACCTGATTACCGCTCGCTCTGACCGGAAGTACCTGTCGGGCGCTGCCTTTCCCCCACCCCCAGCCCAATCCCGGCCCCGCTCCGTCAGACGCCCCGCAACCGTCGATCGATGGAGGCGCCCGCCGGACGCCCGGTGGGAGATTGGGATCGCCTGGCAGCCGCCGTGGCTCGCCCCGCCCCACCCCGTCGGGCCCCGCAACGCCCCGCCCCTCAACCCCTCGCTCCGCCTCCGACCTTTCGCTCCACACCCGCCCACGCGACCGGCGGGGGGGGGGGGCGCCCGCCGGGCCCAGCCACCGGCCGGCCGGCGAGCCTCCGGTCAAGGTCGTCTGGAGCGCATGTCTGCGGGAATTGTTTGGGACCCAGCCATGACCCCGGCCAACTTTACGACGACTGAATATAGTGAATATTAGGAGATGTGAAATGTTGGTTCCGCCTATTAATCTTAATTTTAAGGGTGAAAATTAATTTTTGGATCTCAAAAGTTCAACGTTATGGTGTTAGCCCAGGATGATTGTATTCATGTAATGTAAAAATATTATTTGATAATCCTACGTTTCCCGACTGAATATAGTGAATATTAGGAGATATGAAATGTTGGTTCCGCCTATTAATCTTACTTTTAAGGGTGAAAATTAATTTTTGGATCTCAAAAGATAAACGTTATGGTGTTAGACCAGGATGATTGTATTCATGTAATGTAAAAATATTATTTGATAATCCTACGTTTCCCGAAACAAGTTTATTTAGAAGTTGGTTTCAAATGATGAGAAACTGCACAAAACTCTACCCACTCCAATAGTTTGGCCGGAATCATGTAGGCGAATAGAGAGATTCTTTATCATCAAATTATTCACAAAAACGCTGCAGAATATGAAATGTGTCTAGAAATACCCTTGTAGTAACGACAAAACAAATAAAATTAGCTGTTTTCCTTTCACAAATTAGTACTTAACTGGAATGTCAATCAACTTTTCTGCTATAGTATCGGGTGTATCTAAACGTTCCATGGGTCAATTCATCCCACACACCTTCCTGAGAGAGATCAGAAGTATAGTGCGCCAGGAAAGTCTCTTCGCAGTGACATATTGCTGGCGAAAGTGCGTGCAACAGAAATTGTTGTTAGCAGGAGCTACTGTTTGTGTCGAAAGAAAACATAAAGTGCTTACTCACCACAAGCTGCTGGAAATGTTTCTCAGTGATCCTTCTCTTGTTTCTCAGTGATCTGGTTGATACCAACATAAGTGCAATTTTTAATAGGAAGTCTCATTCTTTTCGGTGCGGATAGACATTTCTGATGCACATGAACTATGTTTTTTTGCGCATCTCCCTTTTCCTTAGTTCATATCTATTACTTTATTCTTCAAATACGCGGTTTGTTCGAAATACGAAAATGCAACGAGCAGAGAAATTAAAAGTCAGTTCACATTGAAGAAAAGTGTTAGGCATATTCTAGATGCTTTATCTCGCATGTTGAGTGTTGTGGAGATTAATGTCGCTCACGGATAATGAAACCTAAGTTTCCAGTAAAACTGGAAATGTTGAACTCAATCTTGATTCTTCTTAATCAAATGCAGAATCTTTCAGAGATAACTAAGAATCAGATTCATGAATCTGATTATTATTGTGAGAACGACTATTCAAGTAGTAATTAACACACTGGAAGGTGTATAAACGCCTTTGACGAAGTAAGCTAAGTCATCTGGAAAACCACACGACACCTCGAGCTCATTCGTGAAGGTCGTTAGACTCCGCGCCGAACCTTAGAATCCGTGTTACATTTCGTTTGCAGCGCCGCGTGGGGGAAACAGGCTGTAAGCGAGTTTATGAGCTCCGTTAAGGTGCCTCCATTATATTCTTCGGTGCTCTGCCTCCGCTCTGGCACGCCACGCGCCGGCTGGCGTCAGCCTCAGGCACGAGTCACGCCCAAAGCTTCCACTTTTGCCCCCACTCTGGCTTAGCGCCACACGTCTCCGTCACTTTGTCAACGGATGAACCATGATCAGGACTCTTACCCTCATCGAATCTCAATCGGAATCTAAACCGACCTTCTCTTTAAGTCGCATCTCTTGAACCCTGAGCAGGTTTTGCTCTGCTTCAAACACATGCCCCAATTGGTTCTACTGACTAGAATGATCAACTAAACGGGTCCTGCATTATGTAACGTCTAAGTACTCCGTTCGGCTCTGCCCATCCTTACCCTGCATTGCATTATTTAGATTCTTACCGCTAATCTTTTGTTCATTTCCATGAGTTGGTGAAATAAACATCTGAAACAGTAGAAAAGATCAAGGATACAAAATAATTATTTGCAAATGAAGTATGATGAAATGAGCACGTTACAACAAGAACCAAAAATTTTACAAAATATATTATCTCTTTGCACTCTAATTTTAAACGCTGTTTGTATGTATTTGGCGTTTGAGAGTGGGATTAACTCGATTTTATGACAGCTGGCTTCGTTCTCAAGCCTGAGCCCTCTTTTTATTTTTTATCCACGCCTGGGAGTAAGGTAGACGTCGGAGAGCGTGACGTATTCCCTTCACCGTATCTACCTTACATGACCTACCTTAGCTTTTCATTCGTCAAACATCAATAAAAACCGAGACGATTGTGATGGAAACCTACTGCTCCGATCGAGAATCGAACCTCTGATCACACGCTAGGAAAAGCTATGACGATGAGCGATCATGAGCACATTGGTCAAAATGTCCTAGGGGCACACTTTTAAACAATAACTTCAATATTATTGAATTTATTATTTTTGCATTCTGCTTTACATTTTTCTGTTTTAATGGATTTTGAGACCAATGAAATCTTTTGATAATTTTTATTTTACGTAGTATAGAATAAGTTAGATAATTCTGCAAAAACTCTATATCAAGATTTTGACGAAAACATACGTTTGTAGAATCCCCGATGATAGAAAAGCAGTTCCTTTGAAAAATGTCTATCATTCTGTCTATGAACAACACTAGCGCCTAGCCCTAAACCCTTCACAGGATTTTTACCAAATTTGACATTCCCCGATCAATCCAGGTGAAGTCGCTGTCCCTTGAAGCTGGAATGAATATTTTGAAAGTACTTTGCATAACTACTCAAGAACGTTTTCGAAATTTTTTCAAAAACGGCTTCAATTTTTATGTTTGTTTTCTTATTTCGATAAAATAGAGAAATCCTTCCGTAATTATATATTTTTCAAGTTCACTGAATTTCGAAAATTGCTGAAGTTCAATGCATTTCGAATCTACCCATCTTCAATATAAAAGCTAGACATTTATTCCTCAATATAAGATATTTACAATGTTATCTATTCCTCAATATAAGATATTTAAATTGTTTCACATAAACTTTTAAGGTAGCGTTATTGGGTTTCGCGTACTTTGGAGTTATATCAGACCAAGTTCATATTATTTCCGAACACCCTAAATATTGAAGGGAGTGATTTATTTCTTAATTCAATTATAAACCCTTAATATTGAAGGCAGTGATTCATTTCTTAATTATTTTTGAAGATTAGATCTTTCAATCATTTCATGGCCACTGTTTTCCCAATTACGCGATTTGTGCCTAATATGGAATGTTATCGGTAGAATTGTTTGAGCGGTGATGGAAGTGTCAGATGTTGCCATACAATTAAATAACCATTACCAATAATTCGAGAAGGTACATACTGATATGGCACCACTAGTTTTATTTCTTTTCCGTGCACTTAACGAATATATATCTATAATTTCCAAAAATACCTACTTTCCTTTTTCTATAGAAGTTCTATAGTCCTTCAGTAACACCCCTCCATCGATGCTTCGATGCCCGAAAGATACTTCATCCACAAAAAGCTCGTGAATTAGTGATTGGCACGAAGAGAGTCACGTTGAAGTTTCTGGAAGCAACTGCCCGCCGCAGGCTACAATTCGTAACCGGTCTCCACGGCTCTCCGGGTTTCAATAGTCTTTCTGACGAGTCAATGCGGAGTGTTTTTTGCTGAGCGATGCGTTTGTGACATTTAGAACTCTGCCTTCCTGAAAGCGTTTTACGTTGAAACTCGAACGACAGGAGCATCCGTTGAAATATTTTGCAATTTCCGGGCGTCGCGTTACGGCAGATGGTTGACATTTTCAATCGAAAAGGTCGAATAATGTTCGCCCAGCATCCCGTTCATCGCGCAACGAGCAATCCTATTTGCTCTGCCAGCATATTTTGGGGAATGGTTAACTGAAATTGAAGAAATTTTCTGTATATTTTGTCACGATTATCTTCTTTAGTTCTATCGCATTTATAGAATTTTTGTCCTTTTAACTCATTGCGACTATTTTTATGTGTTTATATAATTGCTAATAGCTTGCAGTTCACGAACTACAACATATTACTATATCCAAAATCTGAATCTCTTGTTTTTTTTCTTCGGACTAATTCCTGAGCCTTCAAAAACGGAAAAATGTTGACCTCTAATGATGTGCCGATTTAAAAATATTTACTTATAGTAGATATATTTTTTAGAGTACCTCTGGTAAACACAAGAAGTGACCTATTCGATTGGCCTTGACTCTTCAAGAGTTGCCACACCAAAAATTATGATAGTTTTTAGAGATAAAAATCTATGAATTTGTTATAATCGTGAGCAATATTAAACTGAGTAACTTTATTATAATGAATATGTTTTAATTATAAACATAATTGTCAATATTTTCAACAACAGTATTTTTCTTCACTGATTGTCGGCTACGTCTGTAATTTATTCTCCTTCGCACAAATCTATGTCGTTTCAAAATCACAATATAATGCTTTGTGTCCTTAAATTATCTTTATATAATGTAAGTGCGTGTTTTTGAGAGGAGTTAACTGAAATTGAAGCAGAGGGGTGTTGTTGTTTAGTAAAGAGGCCACGGTTTTGCACTTTGAGCGTCAGCAGTGTGGTCGTTTTTGTGAAACTAAACTCTCCGGGCATCTTGCCAGACGGTAGGGCACGTTGTCTTCGCCGGTCCTCGTAATTCAAATAAGCGACCATCATTAATTAATCGCTGCTTGTTGATATTTAGCGCTGTCTCTAACTGGTCATTAGCACATCAAAGTCTTGTACGGAGGAGTTCTGTGTGTAGAAAGCAGTGTTTCACTAGCTGTTCTGTACATTCTTGAGGGGTTCCTGCAAGGTCTGAATCGTGATCGAAATTAATTGTTCTTTCTTTCGCTATGTGATGAAAGTGTGTAAATTAATTCTATGATTCTATTTTTTATTTTAATAAGCGCAAAGAAGCATTGAAAATACTCATTGCTAATTAAGTTGTCTTCATTCACGAATCATAAATCATGGAATTGAACTCCTTAATGCCTCTGAAAGTAAGTGATGTCTCTCAAGGAACGAAAGCATTCTAAATATTCTACGATTAACAGCGTAAATAACATATTTTCCCGATTTATACACGCATTTCCAACATCGTAATAAATTAACATATCTATGCATCGTATTTCTTTGAGTCAGGTGCCTGTTATCTCGATTGTTAAAACAATGTTGAAAAATTCCCCTGAAATAAAAAGCTTTTTCTTCTTTTGCGCTAGACAGGAGGTTACGAACGACGGGCGGTTTGCAGTATTGCAGTACGAGAGAGAGCGATAGAGAGAGAGAGGGAAAAGGAGAGAGAGAGGGGAAAGGAGAGAGAGAGGGGAATGGAGAGAGAGAGGGGAAAGGAGAGAGAGGGGAAAGGAGAGAGAGGGGAAAGGAGAGAGAGAGAGAGAGAGAGAGAGAGGAAATAAAATTACACGATTGCATGATTTGTACATTAGTCTATAACACCGATCTACATGGCTTTATGTCTTCTCTGTGACAGAACATTTCATTATTGTCAGTGATTTATTGAGTGTCCACCTGGTGCTTTTTCTCTTTTCCAACACAAATATGTATTACAATTACATTACAGGTCAAAAGCAGGTCTAAAGCAAAATTACAGGTCTAAAGCAAAATCTAAGTATGTCCAGAGATTCTGTCATAAAAAACCGTTCTCTTGAAAAGTATTCTTCAATAAAAAGTACCAGAAAAAGTTACATGTTACCTGGAAATGTTGCGTTTTCGTACAAACAATTTGCTATTTTATTTCGTATATTCAATTCACTAGTTACACATCTTCGATAATCATGTAAATGTAATAATCAGCCTGCTAGCATACCTTAAAAAAAGGTTGGATATGTTTTGAGAAAACATCCCAGAAGAGCTCACGGAGTGCGCATCGGAGCAAAGCTGCGTGTGCAACTTGCGGGCTTGATGTGTTACTCCGTCGTAGCCCCAACGCCCCACAGAAGGGCAGAGTGCAGGCGAGCAGCGATTTGCATCGTGATGTAGAGCTGCGCCAGGGCGCCCTTGTTTTCGGTCGAGGTCACCGCGCCCTCCGTCGCGTGCATCGCTGCCGCCGACGGCACCGTCTCCGCCCCCGACTTCACTCCCATCCCCGCCACCCTATCGTCACCACTGCCACCGCCTCCGCCATCACTATCGCCATCGCAACCAACAGCGACACTGATACTGACACCTCCACCGACACCGACACTGACAAGCGACACCTACTCCGACCCCGACTCCGAAACCGACTCCGACATCGACTCGACTCCGACACAGACTCCGACTCCGGCTCCGACTCCGACTCCAACACCGACACCGACTCCGACACCGACTCCGACACCGACTCCAACTCCGACTCCGACTCCGACTCCGACACCGACTCCGACACCAACTCCGACTCCGACACCGACTCCGACACCCTTACCCCCACCGATATTGACACCCCCACCAACATTGAGACCCCTACCGACACCGACATCCACAGCTACACCTCCACCGACACTGACTCCCCCACCGACAGCGACTCCCCTACCGATACAGACACCCTCACCGACATGGACACCCCCACCGCCACCGCTTCCGACACCAACACTCCTCCCGCCACCGCCACCGCCACCGCCACCGCCACCGCCACCGCCACCGCCATCGCTACCGCCACCGCCACCGCCGCATTCATCGCCGCCATCGGCGCCACCGCCGTCGCCATTGCTACCGCCACCATCGCCATCCCATTGCCATCACCACCGCAGTTGCCACAGCCACAGCCACTGCCATCACCTCCATCTCTACTCCACTCCCGCCGCCGCCCCACCCTTCTCCTGTCGCTCCCTCTGCCCACTCCGCCCCCGTCCCCTCGCTGCCGTCGCTGCCACCCCTTTCCCTGCCATCACCACAGCCCCGCTCTCCACCGCCCTCGCCCGCCGTCTTCGATCCTCGCGCCCTCCGCCACCTCGGCGCCCCACCCCTCTTGCCCCCTCCCGCTCTCTTCTCGTGCTTCCGTTTTGAAGTGGCTCTCAATGCCCCCGGGGGAGAATACGTCAGTATGTTCTCCGTCACGCGCACCGCGCAGATCATAACGGAGACTGTAAAGTTATATTGCCTATTGCATAAAACACGAACGCTTTTCGCTATTTCGCAGTCGACGGCGGTTGTATTGCTAATTTGATTTTCACTACTGTTTTCCTGTATCTCTGTTTCCATTTATGTTGGGCATTCATTGACGAAGATTGTATCTGTGTGACGTTCCTTTGCATCTAGATTATTTTTTGTGGAGGTAAAATTTATATGGTTATAACATTTCCAATGGGTTCATTAATATTTCATTATATTCTAATGAATAGTTCTATTCGACCAAATCGAAGAGTGTAATTCAGCGTACACAGATAATCAGTGTGACGTTACAAGGATATACAATGAACAAAAGTGTACATGTTCTATCCATTGTTGATTTAATAATTTGACTTACTTTTCCACGCTAAAGATAATAATAATAATAATAATAATAATAATAATAATAATAATAATAATAATAATAATAATAATAATAATAATAATAATAATGTGATATTGTAGTGATGAGTTTGTCCCCAATATCACACTCCCGTAGTCCCAAATATCAGAAAATATTAGAAATTTATAATTTTGTATAGTAATTTTCTTTGTGTTCATCGACCACTACATAATATTACCTCTGGCGTTTCTGACTCATACACATCATATCATATTAGTTTCATTTCTAACGTGTGTCCATACGTCGACTTTTTAAACTAAGTCTGCAGATAATTATTTTTTTCTAATATGATTCATTATATTTCTTCATTAAACTGTTTGCTTATTGAATTGTGTATACACTACAACTACTACGGCTGTAACAAACCGTCATTTTATTTATGTTACTAGTTATATCTGTGGGAGATGGGCTGGGGATTTTCGCATCCTTTTATAATATTCCCTACAATAATTCTTACATGACAAAGAGGGACGAAGAGTACTGTGTAGTCCTACGAAGTGGCAGAGAACCCTTCACACCCCAGGCGCAACTTTTATGCCCGTGATTTAGAGCAGTTACGAAGAGTAACAGGTTGCTGGCAGCTTGCCCGGCCGGTGTACCTCTCGCTTCTCCACTCCGTGGGGCATCGCGTCACTCCCGAGCTATATGTTTATCGAAGTCGTAAATATCCTAAATTTAATTGAAGCCGTTTGGCAGATTATGGTCCTGCCTGGAATACGGCAAGTCGCACGCGCTGTAAATAAGGATGATCCGGATGCAGGCGGACTGTTTCTCCTGGAAAGTGAAACGTAAACAGGCGCAAGTGGTCCCATGCCGTAGACGTGTGACCCACAGATGTCTCGTGTTTTTTGCTCTACTATTTGGTTAGGGCGCTGGAATTTCCTGCGAAAAGAAAGAATTGTTTGCGTAAAACCTTTTTCTATGTTTGATTGTATTTCTAGGGAGTTGGACGAAGCTTGCAGGCTGAAGTTACTGTTCCACCTTATCAATTTGTGTAGTTATCACCGGAACTGGAAATAATTTAACTTGCATATACTCTACCTTTACATTTTGAATCTTTTTTATACAAAAATTAGCAACCAATTTATTGTATTTCTTGATTTGCAATTTATAAACACATCAATTAATTATCTTCGCAAAAATTTATCATTGACTTCACATTATAAATAATGATTTTTTTTATTTTTACAAACTAAAATTCTCAAATAAAAAGCTCTATTATATAAGACACTCGTCGATACTGTACCTAAGCAACAAAATGTCTCAATCCTTTCGTCTCTTCGCTGTCTCACAGCTGTGTCTTTTTTTTATCAATAACCTTCTCCGTTATAATCTAGACATCTCACCGCACTATTTTGTTCTTGTCGCCTTGGGCAGAGGATCAAATAGCCATTCTTGGAAACAGTGACAGTTTTATAAAAGTCATAACTCTACGTCTATTTTTTTTTAGCTCCGCGTAACTGGCGGAGTGGTTTTGAAAAGACACTCGACGACTGCTAAAGTAATTGAGCAGCGCATAAGTAGAGAGGCGTAAATATTTAATGAGCACGAGTCTGCCAGAGGAAGGGAAAGAGAGAATCGTTTCATTATGTCTCGGAGGTGATGTGTACGTTTATGATATAATACAAATTGCACGATTTTAACGTTTAGTGGTAGTACATTGACTTTAAAATTTCCTTTCGGATTTTTTCCGCCTCTAGTGCTGTTTACTCAACCTATTTTTCACAGTGCTATCGGGTTGACGCAGTTTTCTCTGATTTGTTATTGCAATAAAACATAAAATCTGACACGACGAGGATTCTGAAAGAAGATTATTTTTAATATTGCAAAGTGATCAAAATACCAATTATGCATAGGTGCGAACATCGACGAAGTTGTCTCTTAAAATTCCTGAATGGCTTAACTTTGTTTCAGAAGAAGCAGTTATTTCGAAGATTTGATATCGTTTCCTTTTTTCTGAGCGTTTCTTAAGAATAAAAATGTACGCTTGTTGAAATGGAATTAAAGGACTTCGATCTTCTTGGGGGAAAGCAGAGATGTAATTAGAGTTACTATTGTCGCAAGCTTTAAGCCAATTGTTTGGGAACAGCAGAGGCAGCTCCTGGCAAGTTATAGCTGCGCAGTATTGCGTCTAAAAGCTCACGTTCTCTTAATTCCTCCATTCTCGCTGTAGACAAGGCATAACCGGAAACGCCATTGCTCAGGGTAGATAGAACACGGGCTAATTCTCTCTTAAACCATGCGGCGCTTAGTGGTTCATCCAAGTCCTCTAATTTGCACAAGAACAACGTCGCCTGCCGTATCGGTCCGGCTCCCAGGGTTGTTGCCGAGGCGTTCTTGGCTGACCGCGCCAATGGCGATCCAATTTAGCGAGGACCTCATTGTCCTTGCGCTGGCAATGGATTTATAGGCATTCCGCACCAAACAATGGCGCATTCCGCTCATTGCACACTATCACAGGTGACCTCTCGCCGTTGCATAAGGCGTGTAGTGGAGATTGTGGTTTTCTCGCCTGAATTGTGCACCATAGTATCTCGTCTGTGAAAGGCGACTGAGACAGGCTAATCCGCGGAGTTTCGGATTTCGCTGTATGAGACATCTGCCGAAGCTGATTTGTCGCTAGAGACATTTTCTGTCTCATCTCTCAACGCACATATTGTGGCTTGGGGCAAGAAGGGCCAATGTTTCAAAGTTTTAATTCAAAGTTTTACGGAATGGGTGGTTTTTCTCTCTTGGGAGAACATTACATTAAAGTTAATCTTCTGTATATTTCATTACTTCTGGTTAGTTAAATGTTTTAGAGATTTATATTTACTTTTATATGTACTTTTAATTTTGCCAATACAGTTGTATTAAATTTCAATTGTTTATAAATTTTTATGACATTGGCCCTTTTTGACAATTCCGAATATAGATCTTTGATCTGTCATAAACCCCACTCGGCTGTGTGAATGGGGGGTCTAGAGTATTATTTTCCTCTTTTATTTCATGCATTAAGGGTTAAAAATCAAAATATGTCTGAAATTTTATCCATTCTTTATTTTCTTTCAATAAATAGTTACATAAGCAATGACAATGGTTTCTAAAATTAATGGCAATTTTTGTGCAACTTCAGTAGAAAATCTGTTGTGTAGTGCGATACAGTCATTTGAACACTTGTCAAATATGTTTCCACTTTATAAAAAGAAAACACGAACTTAGAGCACAATACTTCTTAATAGTAGTAGACTACAGAAATGACACGTAGGAGCAGAACTGTAAAAGTAGTAAATAAAGTAATGACTAAAATAATTGATGTTCGACACACACACACACACACACACACGCACACGCACACGCACACGCACACGCACACGCACACATATATATATATATATATATATATATATATATATATATATATATATATATATATATATATATATATACGAAGTTTATATCAAAATTGTTAAGACGTTAGATACTATTTTTTTATTACCAAATCGGTCACCTTTTTTATGAATTGTATCCTGCTCTTGGCCATGAAATTCCACGTATAGTCGGTAGCGGAAGAACGAACAAAGCGATGCAGCAGTTCAACTCTGTACCTGGCACAGTTTCCGCGCTATCACTCTAAATGCTTCCGTAATGGAGAACGCCCGTCAGAAGAGGCAAAAATATCTCATGATTGTTGAGGCTCGTAGCTTTCAAATATACAGCTAGTTTATTTTTCTCGAGAAAGCTTTGTCAGACGTCATGACGAGAACACTGACACCTTCTCAGTACTGTCATCACTTTTAAAACATTTTTAAACATTTAAGATACTGCACGACTTTATATGTACATAATATGTATGTTCAAATATCTTTATAGTTGTATTATCCGGCTTGCAATTTTTTTCTGCAAAAGTACTTTACATGCATGTGCGTAGATGACGCAATTTTCAGCGATTGTAGTAACCGAACAGTATGATGATTTTCTTCTGTACAATTTATTAATTCATTATTGTCATCACGAGACAACTATTGTAGGGCGTCTCGCTGCTTGTCAGTTTCATTCCGGGTCTCCGGCGCTCTTCCGAGGGTTTCTAGATCAATGGAGGACAGGCAGAGGCGTGCGTAAGGTGGCCAGGGGAGTCGTGACACTCCAAAAAACCCGCGTAAACGTTCGTAATAAAACATTTTATACCCATTGATAAAATCAATTCCTTATTTTCTCCCTATTTTAAGCTGACTATTTGCGAAATTATACACGATTTTCGGGGGAGAGGCTCTCCAAAACGTCTGGCAATCTTCTAGGCAACTTCGATCTACCAACTTTCTGAGTCCGTTTAAAAGGCACTAGTCACCGACTGGATGCAGTGGTACAAACTTTATTGTCAAGAAAGTGTTTTCGTTCACGAACCTCATCTATACTCTAAGGACCGAATATTCATGTAAGTCTGAAGATATCTCTTTTTTTATGAATAGTAGTGATTGAAATTGCTACTTAATCTACTTCATAATGAGCAAGCAGGAGTGTATGTGACACGAGTTTAGAACTGATCACGCACGAAACATTCCATTCGCCTAGTATATTGGTTAATACTTTGTCTGTAGCATGTGGAATGAAGCAGAATTGGTCAGTCATTTATCTGAATATTCATCTACAAATTTTTGAAATTTTTATTGCACACCTAAGCAAATTACATATATTTGAATGTAGAAGTGCAAAAATTGATCATGTTTCTTCTTATTTAAAACAGGAATCAAGTTGGATCAAATGAAAGGATTTATTTTTGACGTAAACAAAGAATATTTCAGCCGGATTATTCGTTTCACAAAACACTGATCAAGCCATGATGTTCTGCAAGTATTGATGTGCGTTTAAGTCTGTTTTAAATTTTACGTTCAAACAGAGTAATAAACCGATAAAATTTATTTAACACGTGCTTGCAAAAAATACAGAAAAATTGAATCCAACAGAGATGTTCATGTACAATATACAGTTGTAAAAAGGAAATTATAATAATTTTACGTACTTAAAAATTCTGTATTATAAATGGGTAATGATTTTGCTAGTGTTAAATGTTCGGTTTTGCATTATTATTATTATTATTATTATTATTATTATTATTATTATTATTATTATTATTATTATTATTATTCACTTTAATACAATTTTCTAATGGCTAGCATTCTTGCAGTGACTGTAGTTGCAAAAAATATGATAGAGTCGTTCTTCTGATTTTGAAGTTCCACTTTTCCCTTTATTCTTCTGGTACGCCTCCAACCGCCCTCGACGCAGGCGCTTCTAATTGGACCCACCACAACCTTGCTCTCTCACCGTGGAAATACGGACCTCAATAATTGCTTTCTTCCATTTGCTTGACAAAGCGATCTCCGCTCTTTAATGCGCTCAGTAAGTTGCGTTTTCGATAAGTTGAGTCTCGAACTTAAGGACAGTATCTAATTGGCGTCTTCTCCACTCGTGTATTTACATCGACTTCATTATTTTGAACGTCTTTTCGAGAATAACGTATTCTTTTGATTATCTGGCGTTGAGAGGTGATTAATTTCTAAAGCAGCCGTGTTAAACTGGTTATCCGTGAAAACATTTACTGTTGAATCCCAAAGGCAATGCATTTGTTTGTACATGCATAAATTTATACACGTATTAAACATTATGATTTTTTAAAATTTCAAATACTTTTTCTATAAGCATTTTTCAGATTGTGTCAGTGAGACTCGTTTCAAACTCATAGCACATGAGCACTTTATTGGACGATATTGGAAGCTCATTATTCATCAGTGAACTAATAACATTTCTATAAATAATTCGTGTTTACTAAATTTAGTCAAGTTATTATAATGCATTTCATGCTGATAATTTGTTTTTTGTATGTTAAGAAAAGTTATTGCCAATCTTCCCCTACTACGCATTCAAAGATATCCCCGACGTGACAGCAGTGAGGGGTTAGAACCTAAGAAATATGACATCTTCTTCGGTCTCGTATAAGCTTAGTCACTGCTGTCTGTCGTTTTAGAATACCCGTGTTTCCTGGCTTGCCAAGAAGAGAAAGTTAAGGAGGGCTAGTGGGAATTGTGCCAAATCATACACAAAAGCTTTCGAGGATTGTCTAGGTCACGTCTTTAAAAGTTGGAAACAAATACTCATGCATGAAGTAATGAATTGTGTCACAGATGTTCCCGAGTCATTCCATATTGAAATGGATTCTTGTCGCCCATTTTATTTTTATTATGAAAAATCCAAACATTAGTTTTGTTTATTTATGTAGTTCTGGCAGTTCTTAGAATAGTTTCAGTTAGTATTTCTTAGTTGCGCAACAATTTGTCACAATGGCATTATTAACCATAATTCAAGTGTTCAATATACACAATTTCATCATTACCATAATCAAGATTTAATTATATATCAAGTGAGTCACAAATGCTTTAAAAATTGAAGCAATGAGTCCATTCCTGCCGTGCGCTATCAGAATGAATGAAAATTCATGTAGTAGGAAATTATATTGACTTTTCGATATATATATATATATATATATATATATATATATATATATATATATATATATATATATATATATATATATATATATGTACAGTATATCCATTTGTACTTATTTTTGGTACGATTTCGTTACATAATGCTCATGAGTCTGAATTGAAAACTCCATTTCGTGAACACGTGCTTCAAGATATGTTTAATTTTTCATTATCCAAACGCAACTTTCAAAAGTTTACATGAAGCTTTCAACGCGTTTCTCTACACTTCGCACCAACCCTTCTCTACACTTGAACCAAAGCATGGGCTTACAACTCGGCCTTCGAGCACCGCCTTCCCGTGCACTGCCCGCCGCCGCTGCGTCAGCGTTTGTGTACCCTGGCCAGCCGCTTCCCACTCGCCTGCACCGCCTGCACCGACTCCACCACCTCAACCGCCCCCACTGCCTCTACCGCCCTCACCGCCTCCATGACCTCCACCGCCTCCATGGTCTCCATCGCCTCCACCACCTCCACCGCCTCCACCGCCCCGACCGCCTGCACCGCCTCCACCGCCCCCACCGCCCCCACCGCCCCTACCGCCTCCACCGCCTCCACCACCTCCACCGCCTCCACCGCCTCCGCCGCCTCCACCGCCTCCACCGCCTCCACCGCCTCCACCGCCTCCACCGCCTCCACCGCCTCCATGACCTTCACCGCCTCCACCTCCTTCACCGCGTTCACCACCTCTAGCGCGTCCACCGCCTGCACCGACCCCACCACCTCAACCGCCCCCACTGCCTCTACCGCCCTCACCGCCTCCATGACCTCCACCGCCTCCATGGTCTCCATCGCCTCCACCACCTCCACCGCCTCCACCGCCCCGACTGCCAGCACCGCCTCCCCCGCCTCCACCGCCTCCATCGCCTCCACCGCCTCCACGGCCCCACCCGCGCCATCCACTCCACCTCGCCAGCCATTCTTCCTCGCGCGCTTCACTCCGCCCCACATACGAAAATAGAGCGGCGAGGCGCAAGCGCGGCTACCTTTCCGCGCGGCGGGTGTCGAAAAGCTGCGCGCCGGCTTTCTTCCGAACTGACGGCGGTGTAAACCCCCTGCGCACGCGGCTGGCACCCTCTCGCCTCGCGCCCGCGACTTCGCGATTTTTGCTAGCAGCTACGAGGCTGCACAATCCGCGAGGGTTTACAATTGTTTTGCTTTTTGGTGCTGTGAAATCATTTTGATTGCTTCATAACAGTTTTGGCTAACCAGTTATAAATGACATGTCGTAAGGTAATATAATTCTCAAGGTGGATTTAATTCATAATATTTCCTGTAAGAGGAGAGCCACAAGGAAGAAGATGGCTCTACAATCCGCCAGGCTTTAAAGTTGTTTTGTTTTTGCTGCTGTGAAATAATTTTGATTCGCATGTTTGGCAAATCAGTTAAAAATGTTGGAGCTTTATTATCAATCATGTAAGATAATATAATTTTTATGATGGATTTAATATATAATATTTCCTGTAAGAGTGAGGAACAAGACGGTTGTACAATCCGCGAGAGTTTCAAATTGTTTGTTTTCTTGCTGCTGGGAAATCGTTTTTATTCGCAAGTTGGCTAACCAGTTATAAATGATGACACTTTATTATCAAACATATAAGGGAATATAATTCTCATTTTCTTTGCTGTGAATTGTCTTATTGCAATAACGAGGTCTAATTATCAATAATGTAGAATGAAATTTGTATAATGTACCAGTATCAAAAAATCAAGCATGTGAGTGAACTGTGTAAAAATCTGAATTTCCAAGTGTAGATATGTGGTTATCTGATATAATACCGTGGCAGTTTCATGCAATCATTTTTCTCAATTAAGTCAATATGTAAGGCATTCCGATTTATTTCAGTAATGTTTAACTGGTAATTGGGTCACCTTAACTCTATCAATCTTGAATTATTGTTTACTCATTGATTCGCACGATTGTTTTTATTAGAATATAGCGTTGATTACCTCATTGTAATATAAGTATATCTTATCTATTTAAGGTTAAATTTTTATTGTTTTATTGTTTCTCTTTAAGTAATTTCATTTATAATAATCTTTTCTTTTATCAAATTCATTGAATTCTTTTTCATTTGGATTATATTGTTTTTTGTTTATTCAAACGTAACATTATACAGTTCTCCGCCCACTCAGCTAGATGATTAATTGTGTGCCGTGAATATTACTTAATATATTTAAAATACTCCGCTCACTTTCGTGTTGATTTCCATTTGGCCCATCGCTCGCTTTTGTAATCCCGAGCTCCGCCACGCAGTTTTGTTTGACACGCAAGATAGCACCGTTCTCCTTCGGGAAGATCTGTTTTAACTTTTAAGAGATTTTTATCTTGAATTACTTTTGTTTGCTTTCGCTTTCCTCCTTCCTTAAGATGTTGTAAAAACGTGATTACATCTTCAATGTTTTTTTCACGTTCAGGGTTCGCCTACATTTATGCGACCGGTGTGGAAACAAATCTCTGAAACCTTTGGGATTATGTCATCCTCCAAATGAGCGTAATCTATTTGTAAGTGCTTTCCGATTGGGGTCGTGACATTTTTTTGTATTAGCGAGAGTGGACAACAAAATTAATGAAGGGAAGTATTAATGCTCAGCAACTCTGATATAAAAAAACTTTTTTTTATGATTCATGAAATTTCTGTCTGCATGAAAATGAAATCATGGCAGTGTACCCTTTTCAATTATCAACAAATGCTCCCAAGGTGTAAAGTTTCAATAGTCCTGCTTCTTAATATTTGAATTTTTTTATTGCAAAACATTTATTACGAAAACAGGGCCTAAAATATTTTCTTTAGTTTCACATATTGCATTCCTTGTAAACCTGAAGTCTGTGTTGCTTCTCTCGGCTCAAACATTAATTTTATTTTCAATGCATGTGGCCTTTGCGGTGAAATATACTCAATACCTACTGTCAGAAAGGAAACAAACGGAAATGCACATGTTTGATTCTCTTTTTCTCAAAAAAAGGCAGTTGTTTTCGCAAAAAAAGAAGTTGCAAATTTTCAACTAACACTGATCATCTTCATCATACATCAGACGAGTCTTTTATTATTGCTTACTTGTAAACAGAAGAGTCTGCATGATTCGAATATTGACAAAACAAACTTATTTGGATTCAAATTGGGCAATACGATGTATATTTAAACATTTTCTTCGTTCTGAATCTACATTCTGATTCTACTGTTTCTTTCTTCACTGGCCCTAAGTTTCACACGAGTTTGGTACCCATCTGGCGCGTTTTAACGTCCTCTGAGGAGACTATCCCCCGCTTTGAAAACCTGTGATCTGGGAACAAAACCGTTAAGCGAGCTCGGAACACATTTCTTTGAGCCCGCCGTTATCGTATTTCCCTCTGGCCAGGGTCTCGTTCCTCCCGCATCTGCTGGGCCAAAAGCAGCATCTTCGGCTGTTCGGCCAGCGAAAGGAGCGTTTCACCGATAGGCCGTGGGCGGCGCTGGCTCCAGTGCCGGAGGCAGAGACAGGAGCTTCCCACACAGGAAGTTGCTCCGCCCCGTATCGCCCACGCATTTCCTTTCCGGGTAACGCAGTTATGTTGAATGGCTGCGCCCCATCGGATTCCGAGCGGACGAGCCCTGAGAAAACAGTCGGAGCATTGCCCCAACGCGGGAAAGAGTTTGAAACGAGAATCGCGAAAACGCTACTTACGAGCGGCTTAAAATCACTCTGAGAAACTATCAAATCAGGCTGTGTTATTTGTGATAAAATTGGTTTGTCGGATAGGAACATTAATGTTTAAACGGAATTTGTAAGGTATTATTAAAATTTTGTGACTTGCAAGTAGTTTGTTTGTAGATGAGAATTATTTTTAAAATAACTTACCAAACTCAATTGTTTCTATATGTTATTTTCATATTAGCATTGCCAACTCTTGATTTTTTAACATGAAAACTGTGTTTTCTTATTATATTTGCTACATCGTTTAAAATGTTTACTTACAAATGTGGAGAATTCTAGCGGTCAGTTCCTCTCATTGGTGGTTTTCCATTGTTTGTGTTTAATACCAGGCGAATATCAGAGCAGTATCTTAATAAACGGAATGCGCGATCTATATTTTCTAATCCTTGTCCCTTCCTCTTCCCTCACATATACACACGCATTCATGTACGCACACACTTATGGGCACTAGACTATCACATGTCGGAAGACCAGAGCTTGTCCGACGGTAGGTCGGCGCCGGATCTCTCCATCCAATGAGGGAAGATCACCGCCACCTGATGAAAGCATCCACTACACTTACGGGTCTAATGACCTCAGTAGTTGATGCTCCCGTAATCACTAACAGTAAATCAATCAATCAGAGCTTGTCCGAGCTGGTTGGTGCCTCGCTGGCACCAGGAGGTGATTCCAGGAGGGGGCCCTGCAAGCCAAAGGGTAGATCGGCGGTGGATCTCACGATCGAGTGTTAAAAAAAACCGCCGCTACCTCCCGGAATATAATATGAATGGGGCTAATGACCATAGCAGTTTCCCTATCTGGAGACCCAAAATAATCAATCAACCCTCGCTTTATATCTCTTTATCCCATCCTTCATCACCCCCAGCCCTCTTTTAACCTTAATCATCGCCATCTGTCCGTTTCCGGTCACTCCTTGGTCCTCGCTTCTGTCCCTTTTCTCAGTCGTTCATCGCCTCTCTCCCCCTCCCTCTCCCCACTCTCTTTCCCTGTCCCTGTCCCTCCTCTTTCTGTCCCTCCTGTCTGCCTCTCTCCCTTTCTCTCCCTCTCTCTCTATCTCTTTCTGTCCCTCCAGTCCGCCTGTCTGTCTGTCTGTCTCTCTCTCTCTCTCTTTCTGTCTGCCTCTCGCTGTCTCTATTTCGCCATGTCCCTCGCATTCGCCATTCGCTCTCCTACAGAGTTCACCCGCGGCGCGGATGAGTTGCGCTGGCAGTCGACGGCCGCCGACGCGAGTTGCACGCGCCTGTCAGCTGCAAGCGGCGGCGCAGGCGGCGCAGCCGGGGAAGAGGGTAATGGCGGCAGACACACACACTGACTGCTCCCTCATTTTTCATCGGTCAAAACGTATTTACTAATAGTTCTGATGTCATCTGTTAAAAATTTGAATATTTTTTATCCACTTTGGTTATCTAAAGTCAAACTTCATAGGTGGGTTCAGACATAGTGTTGTAATAAGAGTTATTAGAACACAACTGTTCTTTGACCTATTATTAAGCTTATTTCTGATTCGAACAAGACAAACACATTTGAAAAACAAAAATTTGTATGTATATGCTCACATAACGTCTGCAATAATACATTTGTTTTACAATAGTTGACTCTATTCTGTTCGAAATGGACCTATGCAATATAATACGCTATTTAAAATGTCAAAATAATGACATTTTTATCCGAAATAATTTATGAATTCGAAGTTGAAATTGAAAACATTACTTGAAAACCTTTCATGGTCGATTACCAAGATTTATGAACAAACGTCCTCAAATTAGGCATTGCCGATGTCACGATCGATAATGATTTATTTATTGCTTATGCCTCTAGAAAAGACATTTTGAGTGTGTCTCAACTGTGCCTGCTAAGAGATGAAATCGGCAAAATATTTAACCATCTTAAAAAAAATTTATAAAATTTAAAAAATATATATGAAAAAGTTTTCGACCAACTGTATAGGGAAAATTTCAAAAAATAAATTTAAAAAATCTCAAAAATATATTAATAATATTGTTAAAAGTATACATAAAAAAGCTTTTGACCAACGAGACGGGGACATTTCACACTGCCGAGCGACAGGCAGACGCCGGCTTCGAGAGAAGGATGCGCGCGGGGTGAGCCTGGGCGTGGTCGGTGCGGGGGGGACGGGGGGGAGGGGCGTAGTACGGGGGCGAAGTGCGAGGGCGGAGCGCGGGGCGTGGCGAGGTGCGGGGGTGGGGGCGGGGCGGGGCGAGGGGCCGGAGCGCGGGCGGAGCGCGCGAGCGGGGGCGACGCGTGGGGACGGAGAGCGGGGACGGAGCGCGGGGGCGGGGTGCGGGGGCGGGGGGCGGGGGCGGGACGCGGGGGCGGGGCGTGGTGTCGGGGCGGGGGCGGTTCGGAGCTCGAGAGCTGTCAGCCGCGAGCAGGTCACGGTCCGCTCGACCTCGCGCCATGTGGCGACGCCATATTGGCCCGCAGCTGACCCTCTCGGGCCGCTCAAGAGGCAACTTCAGCGTCGGGCGGTTGGCCACCGACACATTGGCGCTGTTCGCGGCTTTTTTACAGGACAAGGAGGCTGGTTTTTACGAGCGAAGTATGCAATGCAGACCCAAAGGCAATACGAAAGGTCTAGATAGCACGAGTTCAAATAATTTTTAGATGGTAAGGTAAACTTTTTTTTTGAGTAATAGATATGTTCTCAGCATTTTAAACATATGTCAGGAAATTGACATCGTTTGGAAAAATGGGCATAAGAGGTTTTCACGGGTTTATTTACTTCGTTATATTAAAACGATTTACCATTTTATGCTGTATTTTAAACATGAATATTCTTTTCAATATTTGTTTATTTTGGAAAATGTCAGATTTCGTTGCGTAAAAGTATTTTTCTTTTGAGTCAGAGTTAAACAATGTTTCCACAGAAAAAATGAAACACGTGCATTTTAAGCTTACTTTTGTTTTTGACATACTGTTATAATTATCTTACCTTCATTTAATCAATCTTCACGCACTCTTCTAATAATACTTTGACCAGGTTAGTACGTACTTCGTCCATTGATATTAGTTAAAAGAGACGATTCCAGAACAACAAAATTGGCTCACAGATCTTATGTGGTAGAGGAGTGACCACTAACCGATGATTAAAGTCATCATAGTGACAGATGAAGTTATGACTTTTCTCAATCATTCTACTAAATACCTGTGTCATTTCAAGTTTTCATGATTATTTCCACAAAATTGTTGAATTCATTTTATTTATTGATACAAGTATCTAATGGTTGTCTTAATAACGAACATTATTTTAATGGGCCTGAATTGTGATTTGGAAAAATATATATTTATTCATTCATCATATACTCATTCATTCATATGTAATGAATATCAATATTACTATTAGTCTAATTATAAGTATTTTAAATATTTTTATTGTTGTTATGCAAAAGTTAAATATACCTCGTTGACTAAATTTCCACATACGAACTATCCACTTCTGTACAATCTACTTCTCCATCTCTGTTGCATCACTAGCTTTCATCATCGACGTCTTTGCCTCCTCCATTTCATCCGCCTCCGCCGCTGCGGCAACAGGGACCGCCACCTCTGCGGCTGCTGTTGTTATTTCCGTGCTTTTGTCCGTCAGGGCGCGTCAGTAGCTGGCGGCAGTATGCACGCCGCGGGCGCGCTATATTTAGCGACGTCCGCTCTGCGTCCGCCCGCCCGCCCGCAACGCCCGCCCGGCCGCGCGCGCGCGCTCGCTCGCCCGCGACGCCTGCCGCCCGCCGCGACCGCCTCCTATCTCCTACTGCCCGCCGCCTGTTGCCCGCTACCTACCCGATACTCACCGCTCGCTGCCTTCTGCCTACAGCCCGTTTCCCGCCGCCCACCTTCCACTGCCTGCCGCTTCTCGATTCTCGCCGTCCCCCGCCTTTCGAATCCCGCCGTCCTCCACCCGCCGACCAATTTTCGCTCCCCACTTTCCGCCTCTCGTCATCGCCCACTGCCACTCACAGCCGCCAACCGTCGACCACCGTCGACCACCGCCGCCCACCGCCGTCTACCGCCGCCCACCGCCACCCTCCGAATCCCGCCGTCCTCCACCCGCCACCCACCTTTCACCACCCGCTTTTTATCTCTCGCAACCGCCTCCCGCCACCTACTGCTGCCCACTGTTGACCACCGCCGCCCATCGCCACTCTTCGTCACCCACCGACGCCCACCGACGCCCACCGACGCCCACCGACGCCCACCGACGCCCACCGACGCCCACCGACGCCCGCCGCCTTCCGAATCCCACTGTCCTCCACCCCTCGCACACATTTCTCCACCCGCCGCCCACCGTCGCCCGCCAGCTATTCGTCGCGCGTCTTTTCCCTCGTACTCTACCACCCATTATTCAGGAACTGTCAAACCTCCAGCCGTCTACCGCTGCCCATTGCAGCCGCATGGCTGACTTCTACATACTGTCAATCAATCACAATCGCAAGCACCATCAACAACTGTCGGCACCGTCATCGCAACTGTCTGTTTTTGTCTCGGCCTCTTCATCTTCCACTGCTCGATTGACTGCCATCGCTGCCTCCACAGCGTCCGCACCCACTACCGCCCTTCCTCGCGTGTCCTCAAGCATGAACGAGCGCATCGGACATTGGCGACGGTGGCGGTGACGGAGGGGGCGACGGCGGCGACACGGTTCACGTGCTGCGCAAGTCCTATCGCCGCCCGCCAGCCTCCCAACCCCCGCCCTCGTCCCGTCCCCACCCTCATCCAACGTCCCCGACCCCGTGTCCCCCGCTGGGCTTTTGTCCTTCCTCGACCTATCGCCGCTCGTCGCCCTGCCTGCGAAAGCTCCCGGCCGCCGGCCGGGTGACGCAATTATTTTCGGAGATGCGCATTCTGCCTGTGAATTTTGAAGGCTGCGTGTTTGCGCTCAATGATATGATTCAGGCCAGCCGACTATGATGCTCGCTTTGTTGACTTGCTGGAAGCTCAGGGTTTTGTGAAACTCCGATTGATTGAGAGGGAAAACTGAGTTGAAAATGCAAGTATTTCCCACCTCTGCCCTTTTTTTCAAACTTCTATTCAGGGTCGGTGTTAATTTGTTTCTGAGACCTTTTCTTTCACTTATTAATTTATTTTGGTACTGGCAATTCTTTTCAAGGATTCGTTCATATTCCATTCTTCATGATCAAACATTGAATGACTCATTGTTATTTTTTGGTATGTATGTACAATACTTTGGCCACTGACGACCTTTACTCATATATTTACGTGCATGTAGAAATACATCTCTCTCCAAATCACTCGTAGAAGAGACTGTAAAAGGTTTCTTAATATACATTTCATTAACCGTAAAAAAGTTTTAACAAAATAAAACCTGCTTGATCGATATAATTCAGAACATGATGTACACATATGTTTGTATTCTATGAGCCTTTATCATTTCATCAGTCGTTTTTATTTCGACAAGAAATAATTTATATTAAAGTAACTTTTTAGTAGCAGCGTCAATTACAGTTGACAACTTTCAGCAACGAACATTTTTTCTGGTCCTTTTCCGGAAAAAGAAATGTTCGTGAATCGATCAAATCAGCAGAAAGGAGCTGACAGGATGCAGAGAGGAGAAGCTTCAGTAATCCTAAAAATAGAAACGAACATCATTACTATGTTGCGTCTTCACACGAAAGGGAACAGTTTTCCTCCAACGAGAGACGAGAAGTCTGCAACAGATCCTGAGTTTTCAGAATATACATTTGATCAGACTAGCATTTCTAGGTATTGGATTTGCAATGTAAATTGGATTTTAGCCACATTCGACGAAAAATGCTTTGAGCGTATCCGTTGAAAAACAGGTGAATTGTTTATTTGAGGATTATGAAAATGCTCCTTCGAAACAGAAGAGAATTTTGTGACACTAAACTAGATAACATCGAACGTGAATAAATCTCTGAGAAGGTCTTGGTTTCCTTTACAATAAACTCCCGAGGGTTCCGCTGATATGGAATTTTTAATGTTTTCCCCAACCGTTAAGTGAAAATACATCTCAGTTGGCTTATATTTTCTACTATAATGAATCTTCGGTCCGGTTCAATGAAATATTTTTACGTTTATGTTAAAGTGTATTCCACTCAAGTGTCATTCCCTTCGATGTGAAAAAATTAGTAATACTATTCACTTCTACAGCTTGAAATATTTTACTCCAGGAAATCCGTTGATACTGAATTAATTGTTAATTTTGACAAGCATTGTTCTCGCTGTTAACATATTATGGTGGGTTCAATAAAACAGAGCACGCCCACACTGCAGGTGCGTTGCGCTCAGCCCGACGTGGGCGCGTGCCGAGGGAGGCTGGCTGGCAAGCGAGGAGCGAATCGCCTACACATCAGTCCCGGTGTCCGAGGAACGACCTGACCTCACCGCGGCCCGCGCCCATACATCACCTCCGCGCGCCCGGCGCCTCGACACCCGTGAAGCGGAACGCGCCCCCGGGGGCGGGGGGAAACAGAGGGCATGTGAGTGCGAAACGCGTCGCCGATCTAGAGAAGAAGGGAGGAGGGAGGGGAGGAGAAGCTAGTGTCGGTATGAAACACGCGGGGGTGGGACGGGGAGGGGAGAGACCGAGCGACGCGCCAGGACGAGCCGCGGCGGGGCGGGGTGGGACGAGCTGGAGAAAGCAGGAGCAGGGATAATTGGAGCGGGGAGTGGTAAAGCGGGGAGTGCCAGAGTGGGAAGTGCCGGTGCGAGGAGTGCCGGAGCGGGGAGTCGCGGAGCAGGGAGCGCTCGAACGAGGCGGTGGGATGAGCTTCAGCGAGGCAAGGTGGGGAGAGCTGGAGCGGGAAGTGCTGGAGCAGGGAGTGCCGGAACGGGGAGTCGCGGAGCGGGAAGAGCCGGAGTGGGGAGTAGCGGGGCGGGGAGTGCCGGTGCGGGGAATGCCGGAGCGGAGAGTGCCGGAGCAGGGAGTGCCGGATCGGGGAGTCCCGGAGCGGCGAGACCCGGAGCGGAGAGTCCCAGACCGGGAAGAGCCGGAGTGGGGAGTGCCGGAGCGGGGAGTGCCGGTGCGGGGAATGCCGGAGAGGGTGCCGGAGCAGGGAGTGCCGGAGCGGAGAGTGCCGGAGCAGGGAGTGCCGGATCGGGGAGTCGCGGAGCGGAGAGTCCCGGACCGGGAAGAGCCGGAGTGGGGAGTGCCGGAGCGGGGAGTGCCGGTGCGGGGAATGCCGTAGAGGAGAGTGCCGGAGCAGGGAGTGCCGGATCGGGGAGTGCCGGATCGAGGAGTTCCGGATCGAGGAGTGCCAGATCGGGGAGTGCCGGAGCGGGGAGATCTACTGGGAAGTGGAAGGGGGCGTGCCGCCCAGTGATGGAATGAACGCTACTGCGCAGTTCAGGAGGGGCGGAGCTGGCCGTAGCAGGAGCGGCGTGGGCAAGGAAAGGCGTGACGCGTCGGAGCGCTGCGGGGCGGGAACAGGAGCAGCGAAACGTGTGGAGGTGGAGTGGGGGAGGAGGAGTGGTTAGCTTGGGTCGGGACGCACTCAAACGAAGTTTACGACCACGGTGATGACATGATGGTGACACATGCTAACACGCTAGTAGAGAAGGGAGAGAAAATATGAGTAATGGATGGGCAAATCTCACATGATGACATATTCTGCTTTTAATGTCGGTTTTATAGAGAAAATAAAATACCATAAATAATAAATGAAAATTCTAAGCATTTGTAACACAATTATCTAATGAATATTCTATTATCTTTCATTCTGTAACGTTTTTAGAAATAAGCCAAAACATATTTTTCATCGTTGCATAATTTAAAATTTCAGTGAATTCTTAGTTTCTTATTGAATATTTTCTTTAGTTTCCAAAGTATTTTAGAGGGCACCAGTCATATTTTTTTAAGAATAATATTTTAATATTCTCTCTCATTCAATTTTGTTTTCTTATTCTTTGGATCTCGACATTTTCACTTCAACTTTTCTGAACAAAAACATTCTCGAACGTTTATTATTCTGTACACAGTACCTCGTGTACTGCATAGTGCATACAATCTCGAGGAAAAACAGTATAGTATACCGTTCTTTTCTCGAGTCATTGTGTTAGAATGCATTCTGTGAATTTAAATGTGCATTTAATTCTGATCTCAAACTTACACCTATAAAGACACGATAGTGATACTTTGCTCTTCTTTGTAGGAATGTTTTCCCCAGTCTCGAGAGTAAATTGTTTAGTCAGTTCTTTTCTTATTTTGATCGATATCCCAAATGGATAGATAATTTCTCTTCTTCGCAAGAAAGTATAACGCTCGTCGAAAGATGATAAGGACTATGCATCAGGATGTGATGATCAATAATCACACAACAACTTAGATTTACAGTGCGTAGAGAGAAGCTACTACTAATCCGAAGTGGAAAAACAATGTTTGAAAAATTTGTATGTAAAACCTGCACATTTATCCCCTGCTACTATAACATCGTCCGATGAACTGTTTCCAATACCGCCTTAATTTTCTCTTCCAAGAGATCTAATTTCTTCATCGCAACACAATTTTTCAATTTATTTATCCATCTCGCATTTCTGCAATATTATCCCATTAATTTCCGAGGCGTATATCAACTGCTGTCCTTTCCCACTACATATTATCTTTGCGTCATTTCATCCATCATCGCGCGTAAATACTGTAATAACAGAGCAAGGACGCGGTGCGATTATAACGATCATTAGTAGGCGAGCGCCGGCGACGAGCGCTGTGGGACCTCTTGGGGCGGTCGTTGGACCGCGGCCGGCCCTTCAGAGGCGGCGCGACATTAGCGCACATCCGCGTCCCGCGGCGCTCCATTACCCGCCCATTTCTGGATCCCGTAAACCCCTCAAAGCAGCCCCGCCCCACCCCGCCCTGCCCGGGGCACCGGATACCGTCAAAACAGGGCAATCTGCCTGTCTTAAAACTGGCACCGTGTTACCAAATTTCGGTTTAATGGCTGTTTATGGTGGGCGATGTTTGGAATGGGGCTGACAATGTTGTTTGGAGCATATTGTTCTGCCATTGCCTTACCCCACATTACTGTTTTAGAAATGTAATAAAACACAATTATTATTAACTATTTATTATCAAAATATGAAGAAGTAGAAATGAGAGTACTTTTAGCAAAAAGTATTGTGACGTTTTCACCATATATTTTATTTTAAATTCGCGCATTTCTCGTATTTTTATAACTAATATGTTTTCATTTATTTATTGAGTGTAAACTCAATAGCATAAAATAAAATACACGTTGATATACTTTTGTCATATGTAATGACTTCCATAGTTATATGCTAGTCATTACATATGCCAAAAGAAAAAAATAATGTAATGTAATTTACAATTAAAGCAGTTGGTATTTGTATTTCCTACATAAATAGATTTATGTGCCTTCACAAGTTTAATCGACATTCAAAAGTGTAAAAGAGAATTTCACGAAGAATTAACCGTTCTTCTTGCCAACATTATATCACAATATTATTGAAAACTCGTACGAAGAGCGATAACAGACCATTAGAGTAGCTTGTGACAGATTTGCCGCCACTTCTGCGACGCGGTGAATATTCAATTTTCAGAGCACAGGTGCTGCTCGCAACTTCGTCCGGTACATGACGCGAATGAAGAGAAGAGATAGGAAAACTTCGGGCGGGCAATTCCGGGAGCCCCGGGGGGATCCCCTTCACCGCCGCCCGGACCCGCCCCATCCCTCCCCGCTCCGCCCACAACCCACCTCATCCCGCTCCACCCCTCGCCGTCCCGCATCGTCACGCCCCGTCCCTGCCGCTCAGCGCAATTACACGGCCCGTAAGGCGAGATGTAGATACCCCCGCCGGGCTTCTCGTCCCGAGCTGCTTCGCCTCGACCTTCCGCGCAGCGTCATTATCACGTGATTTGCTGTCGTAGCAACATTTTGTTCAGGCGGTAGATTCCCAGAGAAACTGTGCTCTTCCCAAATACCAATCTTTAACAATTTGTTTCCGACCAGTTAATTGTTAATTTTAATCAAAATTGGATACACCACGAGTGTAATTGTATTTCACGTGTTCATTAATCCAATATATAACTTTCTCGTCATATTATGTACTTACTAAAGAGAGAGTATTATTATGCTGCGATAGAAATCTGTGATTTTTCTACAGAAAACTCGTATTGTAGAGAGTACCTAACTGTTCATAGGATTTTCACACTGATTCGATCTGTTTTTTGTCACGGACCCTTGAATTTGAACCGGAATATTAATTTTTTGGGGATACTTTACATGTGTCCCGAACGATATTTCCAAATTATTCTCAAAAAAAGTGCCAATTTTTTTCTCCCTCGAATAGTGCAAAATAAGTTCATAAAAATGGCATGGATTTTTTATTTGTATAATTCTCAGAAGTTTGCAAAACTTTCCTACATACAAATACGATATTGAAGATTGAAATTTTTCTTCTGAATGAAATCTGTTCTTCAAAAGTACATATTTAAATGTTGCCATGTACATTTTTTCAAAATATAAGTATTTCCTTTGTAATTTTGTGTGAATAAAGACATTTTAAAAACAAGAATATTCAAAATCGGGTCCAATGTTTTTCATTCGACCTTTTTTACGGATAGAGTTAAATTCACTAAATAATGTGACATCAAAGCCATTTCAATGTATTCTTTTGATTTTTCTAAAATAACACAAATGTAAATTTGTTAATATTTCTCACGTGGTTAATATTTACATTACGGACGTTTTTACACATATTAAACAAAAGTGTTCTCTAAAAATGAGATCAAAATTGCGCATTTTCATACTCTCGACCAAAGTTTTCTCAAAAACGGCTTCAAATTGTTTCTTGAAACTTTCTGCATGGATAGTGATAAATGTACTGAATTACATGACATATATGCCATTTTCATGTATTCTTTTAATTTTTCAAAAATTACAAAAATGTGGATATTTTTAATTATCTCTCTTGCTATTAATACTTAGATGTTGTATTTTTATACATTATTTCATTTGTGAACACAGGTGCTACAAATGATTTCTTATGAAGTTTCTCGAAAACTCAAAGATTTTCTGTGAAAATGAGCTCTAAATTGCGCATTTTCAGAAACACTCAAAGAACATTTTCTCAAGAATGGCTGTCTCAAGAAAGTGCATTTAGAACCGCGATTTACTCTTCTATAATATTCCTAATAACATATTGAATTCTATTATTGGGGGAGCGAAAAATGGAGAAAATGAGAAAAAATGTCTTTTAGGCGCCGAAAGGTTGTGGAATTGAGAATGTGGCCTGACTAGTTGGGTAGAGTATGGGGCAATATCTAAAAGCTAGCCTAGACTAAAGAGATAAGAGAACCAACTTGTGCGAGAAAACCTGTGACGTTCTGTAACACCACTAGTTGCAATTTGGAAAACATCCAAGTTACTGATACCTTTAAGTCTGATTTGCAACAGTTGATATCAATTTCGGTCTTTGGACCAATGGAGTTACTCTACATCTCTCGCGATAATCGTGAGGATGTTGTTACCGCTATGAAGAAGGAATTTTCTCCATTAATCCCTTCGCCGTCGACAGAATACACTTTGTTTAATCCTAAAGGCACTTTGCTGATAACGTGTGGGCAGTTCTTGAAAAGCGTAAGGCGAGCAGTGGAATCTAAAGTTTCCCTCAATCTCACACGTACTCTAAATTTCATCGTGACTTGAATACGCTCTCCCTTTAACTTCTATATGCTGTCCTCAGGTCGGTACATTTACGTTGAACGCCAGCTGTCACTTCGGTTGCACTGTTTCCTGTGTTGAGAAACTGTTTTCGTAAGGAGTTTGGGGTGGGGCGTGCTAACTGAGAACGGTTACCGAAGCCGTCCAGCAGGCACGACCACACAGGTGAACGTCACTTGTTTCGCGGCCCTCTGACAAGCGGTTCCCAAACTTGTGTTTGGGCGAATGGAACTTGCTTCTGACTCCGGCTACCTGCGGCGTTGTATGTGTGTGGGCGGATGACGACTTACTCCTATAACAGCTTATTGCGAGAGTTCGCTGTAGTACCTGGTGCCCGTGGAGACTTTGCGTGTACCAGGTATTTCGCTCGACTAGAATTTGATATTTAAGTTGTACAATGCACATTCATGGTTTATAATCGTGAGAATAATCAATATTATCAGTGGTGAACCCCGGGTGGGGGGGGGAATGGTACTTCAGTCCTTCCAGAAACCACTAATACATATTTAGTAATATAGCTTTTACTAATTTTCTGTACTGAAGAAAATCATTCAATTTATACATTATTAACGTTGTAAGTACAAACTATGTACACAATTAAAAGTACCTTTTATATTCGACATAAATAAAGATTTCTTTTTAAGAAAACTAAAGGTTGACTGGACGCTATACGTGTAGCCCTTCTCGGTCTCCCGCGAAAACTTCAGCGGGCGCCTCTGGATATTATGTTGAAAATTTTCATTTTATTAGTAGTATTTTTGTGAATGCTTGGAACAGTATTATATACTTGTAATTCAATTTTAAGTTTTCCGAGTTAATCAACTATAATCCTTAAAAAGTCTTCACTCGTAATGTGACTTAAATTGTAGAGTAGTGTACGACTCCGGAACTATATTTGAAACTAAAATTAGAACGAAGTTTTGAAGAAATTCAAGATATTGGCATTCATGTAATCGCAGACAGACATAAGCAATAAAATTTGTTACGCTCATTTAAAAATAATAAGTAGGCCTTTGCAAAAATTTACTTCATGAACTTCATCAACCAAGGCAGCGCTTAGAACACGAAGCCAATCGCATAGTGCACAAAACGGTGACGATGTGTTGGAGATTTTCATTATATTCGATAGATGCAATTGGTGAAAGTACACATTACTGTGAAACTTCTATAACTGTTGAAACTAATACTTCACCAGATACTCTTAATAAATTATATACGGTGCAAGAATAAGCCTATTTTAATATCCAGAGAGAAAATATTAGGAAGTCTGTGACAGTTGTGCGTAGTACAGCTGCGCGCCTGTGTAAGGGTTACTAAGAACTTCAGCTATTATTTGTGAGTGCGTCCGCGTTGAAAGAGCGTTGTGAGGACGTGCCTTCCCTCTCCAAGCCAAAGCACATCGCCACCTTGCCCCTCCTCTCCCATTCTTCCCATGCCCTACCTCAGCCCCGCCTCCACTCTTCCCCCACCCTACCCGCGCCCTGTCCCCGGTTTGCTCCCCCGCCCTGCCCCCCGCCCCTGTCCTCCCGTACTGCCCTCCCGCTCTGCTCCCCACCTTGTCCCCACACCCTGTCCCCTGCCCTGTCTCCCGCCCTGCCCCCAGTCCTCCTCCCCGCCCTGTACCCCACCCCGGTCCACCCGTTCTGCTCTCCTGCTCCGCTCCCCGCCCTGTCTCCAAACCCTGACCCCCACCCTGTTCCTCGCCCTGCCCCCGCCCTGCCCCCGCCCTGCCCCCACCCCGCCCCCGCCCCGCCCCGCCCCGCCCCGCCCCCGCCCCGCCCCGCCCCCGCCCCGCCCCCGCCCCCCCGCCCCGCCCCGCCCGTCACGCCCAACCCCAACCACCTTCTATCTTTTTCCCTCCCTGCCTTTTCCCTGTCCCATCGCTACCTTTTCCTTTTCCTGCTCTGCCCTACGTTCTCGCCTTGATTTTCTTTCCTCCACCGCTTCCGCAGCCGCCACCCCGACCGCTTTTCTGGCCAGCGCTCATCATTAGACGCGCGGCGGCGGAGGGCCGCGTGGCGTCGTTAGCAGGCGCTCCTCCACGCGCCGCACCCGCCTCCGTCGCCACCGCCTCCATTTTGACGTTCGTGTGTGCGACTTGCATCCAGTTCCTGCCTCCTCCGCTTCAACATCAGAGCATAGCGTTATTCTTTCCTGGAATGAATTTATAGTGAATTTGACAACCAAATATCGTCTTTAAACAACAAATAGACAGAACACCCAATTATCATCCGTCTGTTTGTATTGAACTCATCCAAATATTGATTTTGCTGAATTAAAAATCAATTCGTGTAACATGAATTTGTAACTACAAAATAATAAATGCAAAGATGCCTACCTTCTTTTTGGTTTTCAACAACTTGGTCATACAGCGACCACCTTGGTTGTTTTAACTGTAAGAGGAACAATAGAAAGAACACGTAAGGACAACACAAACACATAAACATCCATGCCCGAGGCGGAGTTCGAACCCGCGACCCTTCGAGTTGAGGTAGCTACGGCTCTTCGGCCTTAACGACCTCAACGACCTCGGATATCCAGGCCGGCGGTTTCTTATAGTTGTTATTAAGGGAATTAATAAAACATATGAATAAATTCCAGGCGAAATTAAAAAATGATATATAATCTTTTTTAAAGAGCAGTAAATCTGATATGAATAAATACAGCTGACAGGAACTGGAGAGCTAGCCTTTCTGGCTGGCTCTCCACTTCAACATTTCTGCGAAACACGACATCCTAGTCGCGTCCGCTAATGGCGGCTGCACGGATGCTGCGCCCATACAACCACGTCATCAGACGAATTGGCGCCGTACGAAGCCTCAGTCGCCAGCAGATGACGCAAGGCAACGATCCGTGCATGTTATCAGCGGAAGTTATTGTTGGGCTCGGTGCCGCTTGGCCTCGCTCCAAACCGAGCTCCATTTGCGACATTTGTATCGCAAATAAGGCCGGAGACTGCGCTGTGCAACAGCCATTTGTCACCCGAAGGCGCCGGTGTCTTAGGAGAACGCCGTCGTTCTCGCCGTTGAGGTGGTCGTGCTCGGTGAAGAGAATGCGAATGTTCTATGCACAACGAACGTTTTCTTCTTGAGCTACATCTTCTTGTTGTCACATTACACGTATTGTTGTGCCAATGATTTAGTGATTTCATTACATATACTGCTAACTTATTGTCGCACCTCCTATTTGGGTCAATGTTAGTAGATTTCAGTTATTAATTATATTTTTCATTTTCATTGGTGTGTGGTAGAAAACACAAGATTATTCATTCTTGACTATACAGTTGATTTTTATTAAACGTGATAATTTACCATTACAATTTATACAATATGATATTGTAATTTTTCTGGATCCAATTCTGTAAAGCAAAATAGCGAGTGAATATATTAGTTTTGATAACGTGATACTCGAAAACAGCTTCAAATTCTTCCTTGTAATAAAAGATAAAAGAATTCACGAAAGACATAAAACATGATATTTCAAATCTCCTGAATATCAGGCGTATCAGGCGTAATACATTAGTCGTTCATGTTATTTATTCCAGTTAATTTAGTGAACATTAAAATAATAAAAATTTCAAAATAAAAATTAAAAATTCAACCAATTTTTGCGATTAATAAATAAATATTTTTCCAGTTTAAGGACTGCAAAATCGCCTGTGAAATGTCTTCAATCCCAATGAACTGCGCAATTATACCAGTTCCGAGAAGTCCACTTCCCGCGCTCTGCTTCTGAACTGTTAAGCACCCTACAAGCGAGAAATCATTGCCCTTTGATTGGCAATTTCGTCAAAGTTCATTTCGGTCGGTTTTGTGATTAAAGCCACGCGACGCGCGTTTCAGTCCGCTGCAGCAGTCGTAGCGAGCTCTGTGGAATCATGGCGACGCGTTCTGGGAAGTCGGATGGGTGGGCGCGCGTGTCGGATGAGGCGGAGGCGAAGAGGCGGCGGCGGCGGCGGCGGCGGCGGGGCGGGGCGTCCCCGGCAGGCACGTGCCACCGCCCGCGCCCACGCGCCCCATCCCTGCTCGCCCACCAGATCGATCGCCCGCGGGCCACCTGCGCGCCGCCCGTGCGCTGCGCCCGCCCCGCCCCGTCCCGCCCCGCGCCGCGCCGCGCCGCCACTCCACGTCCCACCCCGCCCCGCCCCGCCCCGCCTCGCCGCTCGGCGGCGCGCCGCTCAACCTTGTTCCTATACCGCTTCGCCCCGCCCACCCGCCCGCTATGTTCCGAGCGTCTCTTGCGACAAAGCTCCTCGGTCTCGTTCTGCCTACTCGTTGCTGCCCCGGCTCACCTCACCCGCCCCTCGAGGACTGGGGGCCTTCCAATTTACGTATTTCTCACGCCTTTCTTTTTGTTTCTTGACCCAATTGGTCTCCCGGCGCGCCAAGCCTCTCGTTAGCATTGCATGGTTCAGGGAGAGCGGGTTCGTACTTACTCCCGAAACATAATTTATAAATACCCCACAAAAATTTTCAATAATCATTATTTTATTTGTTCTTTGTTTCATAAAAAGTATCAACACTCAAACGATTTTTAAACAACATAATTGTAGATTATGTTATCAAAAATGCCTATGTGCACATTAATTGCGGTTCCATTTTTTCCGCTGGGATCTTTCAATGTACCCGCCACCGCTTTTATCTCCCAGAAAAAACAGAGGGTGTTAATTATCCTTTCCAGCTCCAGCCCCTCTACGTTCATTAATTTATACAACTTGCTTGTCATTCGCCATACCGTGTGCGAGTTACCGCGACCCGACAACCATGCAATGATTCTCTCAACACAATCTCTCTGTGACTCACCAAATATTTGGAATCCTTCCTTCGTATCCCATTTTGAGGAGGCTTTGTTCTACCCAATAATGCGTATCTTAGGTTGTCTCGCTCATCGCCAAATGCATTCCCCTGACAATCTTTTGAGTCACACTCCGAAGTGGATTAATACATATATAATAAGGGGTTTCCAATAATGTCTTATATATGTTTTTTTATATATATTTAAAATATTTCAATATTAATTTCAAAAATTCTAAATGTTATGGCTTATTTTCATAATAATTTTGAAGTAGTATGTCCAATATTTCAGTGGATCTGTGTCATGGTTAACACCCGGAGACGTTAATTGAAATAACGCATGCTTCGGGAAACTATGATTAACTACTCTCATCGGTAGTTTCCTGAAGTTTCTCCGAAGAATACCGTGCGAATTCCGGACCCGTACAGTGTATGGCGTTCACTAAATTCACAGTGTACGGCGCAACCGTAATGTACGGCGTACACTAATAGACGAGCCACGGTCCGCGCGCGATATTTCCTTCTTCTTCCTTGCCCCCTCTTCTACCTTTACTCACTCGTACTAATTTTCACAAGCTCTACACTACCACACATGTCAGCAGCTTAGGGCTGTGGCGGTGCCCCGATGGTGGAAATGTCTGGTGGGAGAAACACCCCACAGGTCGACGTATTGGTCGGCGCCGGATCTCACGTTGCCATGGGAGATGAATTCCTCCATCTACTGCGATATAACAAGTACTACACTTACGGGACATAGCCTTTGTCATGTCCGGAAACAAATTAATAAATAAATCAAACCAAAGGGGAGGAATTCCACCATCTCTGCAGCAGCACTACACTTACGAGAGTAGTGACTCTATCAAATGATACGTACAGAAACTAATAAATCAATCAAACCGAAGACATTAATGCGACACCGTCCACACACGCTCCTCACGCGGTCGTACCCTTCCGCGCTCTTCGCCGCGGTTGTTCTCCTGACCGAGGCCTCCGCCCACAGCCCCGGGCCGCGCCTCCGCCGAACGCCGAACGCCTCTGTTGTGGCGTTGTCGTCGGCGCCATTGTCCGCGTGCGCCTGCTTCAGACACGGGCGGCCGCCCGTGCGACTGACGTGCTTTCAATCGCCCACCAATAGAGCAGCCCGTCTACAAGATCTATATATTTATAAACCTGAAAGGTCAACAGTTATAAACGTGAAAGGTGAATCTGGATTTTTTTCTTTCAATATCTTTTCATTGTGCCAAGATACGCGGCCATCGTTGATTGTTCAAAAGAAATTCGACTTTGTCAAAAGAGATTGTGGAAGTTGAAAAGCACAGTTGAAAAGAAATATTGTAGTACAAGAAAGATGAAAGTTTTGTTGAAGTTCTTTTGAGTTACTAGTAACCCAGTTACATTGGAAATGTTTCTGGAGTATTAAAATAAATATCGATGTTATTACAACCGGTACTGATGAGACGTTTCAATTAATTTGGAGATTTTCAAGTTAGACATCTTCAACCAATTAAATATTTTCTCAAAACAGCCCTCTACGTGGGCCACAGAGATTGTGTATTACTGTTGATATAAACTGATTATCTACTGAATGTTTTCCTGAACTAGCTACTGCAGAGAAATAAGATGAATAATTCACGGCAGTAAAAGATACGAATTCACCTATTAGTTTATCTCGTTTCGTGTCTCCTTAAAACTGAGTATGTGTAACGAAACTTTTTGGATGTAGGTTGTGATATCCACGTAAACACGTGAAGAATTTATAAAGAAAAGTATAAACGCTGCAAATAAAAATGTATGAAAGTTACATATTTTATTTTTAATAATTAATTCACTTTTGGGGTCACAGGAACTTAAAAGTAACGCTTGCCACTCAGGTTTATTATTATTATTATTATTATTATTATTATTATTATTATTATTATTATTATTATTATTATTATTATTATTATTATTATCATTATCATTATTATTATTATTATTATTATTATTATTATTAGAATGGTTGAATATAATCATTATGTTTATTATCAACCGCTTGTGAAATGCTTTTGACAAGGCACATGCCAAATGTGCGAAACGTTAAGCAGCAATAAATGTCTATGAATTATACATCTTAATTCTTGGTATCATCGTATCATCGTAGATTGATCCTATTTGGTCCAATAAATTTGAAAAAGAACCATCTTTCTACAATATTATTATTATTATTATTATTATTATTATTATTATTATGATTATTATTATTATTATTATTCATTCTTGTGGGTGTCTCTTTTAAGTTAGAAGAATATAGTGACAAAGAAATCTTTAGTCGGTGTAATATTGACTTTTAACCGAATATATTTTATACACTAGATCTAGAATGTAGTAAAATTTTACGAGTAGACGAGAGTTGAGAGAATTTGGTGAATTATCGAAGTACACATTTAAAAAAGTTTCAGTAAAGTTCGTTGGGTGCTGGAGGAAGTAAACGTAGTGGCAGCGCCTCGCTATCGCTGCCCCGTTGGTCTGGATGAAGACGGGGGCGCGCAGAAGCACGGGGACAGCCTGTCTCGTGGACGGCCTGTGGGCGTGGAGCAGGAGTGTGTTCTCCGAGATGAGGGCGTCGGTTGGGCGATGGCGAGCGGCGTGGGGGGGGGGGGAGGGCGATGCCTGTGGCGCTGGCGCGGGGCGGCCCGTCCGGAATGCCGGCTGGAGGCGGCGCCAGAGGCCAGTGGCGTAATTAAAGGGCGGCTGAGCCGGCGGTGACTGAGGCCGAGGCCGAGTCGGTGGCGAAAGCGACCCCCGGCGCCGGTGGTCACGGCCGAGACAGATGAAATGGACTCGGAATAATGCACTGGGAACTGGTACCGGAAAGAACGTGGATGGAATGAAGACGTAGTCTTCCGCGGCATCCGTGGAATTAGAGCACGCCCTTCTTCGGGGCAAAACGCAGTATGATGAATGAAAGTTTGGCAACTCTACCTAGCACGCGGCGCGCCCAGTCAGCAAGGATTCCAATTTTTCAGTAATGTTCAGTGAGCATTTGTATTACGTTATAATTCTTTTTGTGCGGTGAAAACTGTAGTACGATCAATGCTTACTCATCTTGTAAAGAATTTTTTCATGAAATTTTAGTGCACGGAATTCAAAAGGATACACTACAAGCTTTTAAAGATAGTTTAAGTTCGTATTGTATAAAATGTTGAATTTTTATTTACCTTGACGTAATGGACGTATTTTTAATTTACCAGTATGTAATGAAACCTAGGCGATTGAACATAATTTTAAAAGATATTTCTAAACTTTACACTAAAGTCAAAAGAAACGTGTGTTTCCCTTTATTTGGGAGGTTTATTACATATTTTTAAACACGTGACTACATAAAATATTGAAGTTAATCACTCAAGAGTAGTTTCTTAAATATTCATATTGAGAAATAACCAGAAACTAAAATTAAAATGTATTTGTTTCTTCAGGTCTGTTTTTTTCCTTTTTGACGATTTTCTTCCCTATACCTTAAGGTCTGTTGACTGCGACCCCACGTAGTATGTAGTCCCTGGTGTGTCATAGCCATGGATTGATACTCTGAAACTTTGAGAATGTAGCTTTATGGCTTAAGGCGGTTCGGCTAAGTCACTGGTAGAATAAAATGTAGAATGGCGTAAACATTTATTCCATGCCGTAAATGTATTCCTAGCAAAGAGGGATTTCCATCTAATAACGTGCGTTCTGGAAGAGTCGTTCGTTGGGAGGTGTAAGCGAGGTGAAGCTTCTCTGACGCAATCGCGCTTACTTTCCTTTTCCCTCGCGGGATAGTGCACGGGTCAGCACACCGCGCGCTTCCATTAGGCAGATTAAATCTGATTAGTTTCACCCTACAATTACTCCAGCAGCAGCCAGCGAAGGTGGTTGCAGTCACGTCATGTTTCGGCCATGTAGGCGATGTATTTTCCCCTTCCGGGTCAACTTCGCCCTTTGCCTGAAGCTGAAGCTGAAGCTCGCTCTCATGGAGGCAATGAGCGTTGCTTTTAGAAATGAATTGAGCTGTGAAAATATTTCTAATTTGTACGGTTCATTTTGTAATTTTCGTTTGTAAGGCTAAGCTCATTTTGTCGTGATTAGACCATTGTAGTACTAATATATTCTTATCGTATTTTCTATATTATTTCTTCAAAAGACGACTTAAACCAATTAATCTGCCAACTCGTTCTAAATATTTGTACACATTTTGCTTTAAATTCAAATACTGAGTCCACGTTTTTCTAACAATGGAAATGCAACTTTCCCTAACAATATTCACGCCAATTGAAAGAAATGTTTGTTATTTTCATTTTAGTGGTGAGAATTCAATGTTTGAATCTCAAGAACAGTTTATGCAGGAGACGAATAAACTTCGAACACCTCTTGAATGTAGCTTTTTCTAAAATATTCCTCACATCTGGTCCCTCTTTTGCGGTTGATTGCTTTCAGAGAAAGCGTTTATTTGTGCCATCTAAGATACGCTTGAAAACTTGCAAACCAGTGCTATTTCTCGCACCGCGTTCTTAAAGCACACGTGTTTCGAGACTGCTCCGAGACTTTCATATACCCCATTTCTCAGTTCTGCTGCGTCCTGTCAAACGTGCCGATACACAAAAACGCGGGGATCGAGTAGTGTCTTTCACACATATTGGTATAGATTTTATTAGTCGCTGAGATGATGGGGGTTTGCTTATTATCTCTACATCAGGTCTTGAAATGTACCATCTATTACCTTTCAGTTGCGTGTTACGAAATTAAGTTATTGATTGTGCATCTTACGAAATTGAGTTAATTGAAAGACATTTGAACTTCCGAAATGATTTTTTAAATATTATCTTTACTCATCATTTTCATGTAAACATTCATTAGATTAATCTCCATTTTCCCTAACATTTCTTAAAAGCTTCCCTGAGTTTGCGTGTTTCAAACGTTTGTTAATGATAGATGGCTGGTATCAGTTTTCAAAAGAATATAAATCCGTGCAGAAAGCATTAAACAAGACACGCAAGTTACGATTGCCTAAATAAGTAATCACATATACTCTGCTTTAGGAATATTTAATCCACTGTTCACCCCATATTGCTAGAAAACAGAAAAATATGTCGCTGAAATATAAAAAATCTCATATTTCTTGTAATAATTATAAATATATATATATATATATATATATATATATATATATATATATATATATATATATATATATTGGTTGAAGGTAGGATAGTGCGTATTGATAGTCTATTCTTCTTAGGTCATGCTTCGTATTTGTACTGTATAAATACAATTTGCAAGGTCTAATGTTTGAACGGAAACTACTTCTTATCCTTAATTTGTTTTCACCCGCTTGTTTTTATTCTCGTGTCCGTCATGATTCCGTTTGTGCGTCACAGTCTCATTAAACTCGTCGGTTTTTAACCATAACGAATTGCCCGAACTCATTCATTGCCTGAATTTCCCGGTCCGCGCTCCCCCTCAGCAAGGCCACCGCCGTGGCGCGTTCGGCCGCGAGGCGTTCGGCCGCGAGGCGTTCGGCCGCGAGGCGTTCGGCCGCGAGACGTTCGGCCGCGAGCCGTTCGGCCGCGAGCCGTTCGGCCGCGAGCCGTTCGGCCGCGAGGCGTTCGGCCGCGAGGCGTTCGGCCGCGAGGCGTTCGGCCGCGAGCCGTTCGGCCGCGAGCCGTTCGGCCGCGAGCCGTTCGGCCGCGAGCCGTTCGGCCGCGAGCCGTTCGGCCGCGAGGCGTTCGGCCGCGAGGCGTTCGGCCGCGAGGCGTTCGGCCCGTGGCGCGCGCGGGCCGCGTTGTGTCGCTCCGCGCCGTCCGCGGTCCCCGCCCGCCCCGGCCGCTCGGGCGGGCGCGTGTTCTCGCGGCGCGTGTATTTTGGCGCGCGCGTTCGCTTCGCACCGAAGCGAGGCGAGGCGCGGCGAGGGGCCCAGAGGTGAGCCAGACGCGGCTGGGCGAGGGGCCGGGCGCGGCGCGGCAGGGCGCGGCGTGGCGCGGTGGCGAGCTCCAAATTAGATTTGGTGGCTGACCAGTCGCGGGCCGCGCTTCGGCCGGCCGGGTCGCTCCACCAGGGCCGCCGCCGTTGTCTCTGCCCGTAGTCGCCGCCGACGAGCGGCGTCGTCGCCTTGGCGTCGCGCCTGCGTGCTGCGCCGGCGCCGCGGCGCCACGTGAGCGCCGCGAGGATGCCGCTGGCGGGCCTCGCCCTCGCCGCCGCCCCCGCCGACTCCCCGTCGCCTCGACGTCGCGTGCCCCACGCCGCCCCGCGCACGCCGCCGCCGCCGCCGCGCCTCGTTTAGCGCTCAGCTGCACCAGCTGCCTCTTTTCTCTCTTTCTCTGCAAGTCGCGCCGATCTGACCTTTTGAATGCGAGCGCAGCCGCCGCTCCACTCCGCGCCCCGCGGGGACGCCGTTTGAGTACCCGCCCCCCCACTCCCTAGCGTGACCCTTTGTGTGTTGACGCTCCTTCGCATTCTGTGCAATGTGACAGCGGCAGGCATGGCGTCGTCTGCTGCGTTGGGTTGTCTGACCTCCGACGCGACGTTGCTTGTGTGTCTCCAAGTGTTGTGTCTGAATGCTTACAGAGCTCCTTGTCGACGGTGAGTTCGAGCGTTGTATGACTAGCGTTCTCCGCGGTCCATCGGAAATCTCTGGTGTTGTTGCGAGTGATAGTTACAATACACAGTCCGTCGCCCGCGGCCGGGCGTGCGGGTGATTTGCGTGTGCGAGTTTTCCGTGTGTGGCGAAGGGCAGTCGCTCGCCGGCGTCTGTGGTGTGAAGTGGCTTGGGAGGGGTTGTCGCCTGCCGTGTAGCGGGCCGTCTTCGCCGCCGGGCTTCGTACCTCAAACGGTGTTCACCGTGTTCGCCATGATTGATTGGGTCTCCATCGTGCGCCACTCGCGGCGCAGATTTTCCAACTACATGTACGCGGTGCCCAGCAAAGTGCGGAAGAGGCGTCGCCACCAACAGAAACGTTTCGACAGCAGCGTGGGCAGCCGCAGCAGCGTGGGCGACGCCCTCGCCGCCACCTCGTCGGGCACGTCGTCGTCGCGCACCGCCGCCACCCCCGCGTCGGCTAGCGCCCCCAGCCCCACGCCCGGCCCCAGCGGCTCCCCGCCACCCGCCGACGCCGCCCCCGCCGGCCCCGCCGCCGGCGGCCTGCCCATCACCTGCGGCTGCTGCTGGGCACAGAGAGTAAGTAGCAGGCTGAATATGGGCACCTCACTTGTGCACGGGCCACTAGAGAATGGGTTTATGTCACTTAATGTCACTTCTTAGAGCTTGGTCGAGCACAATTTCCCGATAAGCGCAAGTCGAATGCCACATTCCTATTCACTTTCATAGAGCTGGGTTGAGCACAATTTGCCAATAAGCGCAAGTCGAATGCCACATTCCTATTCACTGTGATTAATGTAGAATTTTTCCGTAGGTACGTGTGTACGTTCGTATGTGTTCATTACCGTTGGCAAAACAATACAGGGGATGATTTGATAAATAGCTCTTAGCATTTTTTACCGATACTGTATGTTGTGCATTGTCCCTAACTTAATGTTGATAAATTTATATGCATCACCATATTGATAAAAATGCATTAATTTATTGCATTAGCATGCGAATTATGTGGATAGAAAATAAGTGACAACTTTTATTTAGGAAAAAGAAACAGAAAATATTTAGTAATGGGAACTTTTAACGTCATTTGGCGACTTTATCACTCAATACAGTGTTTCATATTATATCAATTCAAAGAAGCGGCCCATCCCTGCAACAGCTGCTGGACACAGAGAGTAAGTAGCAGGCTGAATCTGGGCATCTCACTTGTGCACGGGCCACTAGAGTATGAGTTGATGTCACTTAAGAGAACTGGGTCTAACACTATTTGCCAGTAAGCGCCTTCCATTAAGTCAAATACCACCTTCCATTACACTGTGATGAAGGCAGAATTTTTCTGGAGGTGCGCGTGCATGATGATATTTGTTCATTGCCGTTGGCGAAAACCTTATTATTCGAAGAACGATTTGATGTGGAACTAAACACTCACGTTCTAAGAACTCTCTTAACATATGCTGGATGTTGGGCGTGGTCCCTAATTTACTGTTTATAGATTGATATACATCACCATACTGATAAGAATGCAATAATTTATCGCACTAACATGCAAATTATATGGATTTAATGTAAATTACAACTTTTATTTATTAAAAATAAACGTATAAAGAGAGTATTAGTAATGGTAAATTTTAACGTCGTTTTGTGAGATATTCACTCTGATCAGTATTGCGTCTTCTGTCAATTGAAAGAGCAAAATCATAATATGACGAGATGCGAGCGCGGATTGAGGTATTACCACCATTAGAAATGGATATCTTGGGCGTAGTTTTACCATAGTACTTTAGTTTTTATAAAGCATTTTTGGCCGCATTGCGGCTACCTCATTAGCCTTTTGTCTTTACCAGGCCCCTAGCGGTTACAGAGTTTCACTGAAGATGGCTGCAATGCGTCCGAAAAGATTTTATGCAAAAATAAAATACTGTGATAATACTATATACTTTTACAGACTCTTATTCTAATGTAGAAATTGAGATTAGACTCCTTAATAAACGAGAATGACAGCTTAAACAGACCTAACTAGAAAACGTATTTTCGCAGTGTAGTCTCAGTAATGTATGCACTCGCGTGACAGGTCTTTCTCTCGGGACCCCCAACTTGTTTAATATTAACAGTACGTGTACTTTATTATGCATAAGGTTGAGTGAAATCCAGATCTAACTTTTCCATATGTTAATTCGAGGGTCACTGTAAAATGAAACTGGGTGATTTTCCATTTTGAAACCTGAATAATTTTCTTAAGTGCTGAAGACCACAGGAAAATTCCAGAAACAATGAAATGCATTTCACGTTTTTACGTCTACCTTGAACTGATGGTAGTTGAGACACCGTTTCATTTAATACTACTTCATAAATTGTCTTGTCCTAAGCCAAGGACTTGCATAGTTGTAAGGGCAATTTCAGTCTGTAATTGAAATGGTTTCATTATTGCATTAATCAGTTGACGTTTTAGCACTTTTTTAAATATTTTTATGAGATGCTTTTAAAAAGGAGCGTAGTTTTAGGAACGAAAAATGATAAAATACCAATTCACTTTACTGCAGTAGCAGCTCTCCTCATCAACGGGTTCTGATCAGTGGAAATGTGAGAGTATACAAGGGGAACATTGATAAAGATCTCGCTGGTTTCTTGGTTTTCGACGAATAGTCCAAAATATCAGTGTATTTTGTGGTAAGCTTAAACAAACTTTATTTATGTGTGAAACTTTTTGTTATATTCTGACAACAAATAGTTCTTTTGAAATATTATATATAATTTGATTAAGGGCGTTCATGTTACAGAATAAATATTCATACATACGTACACCAAATTGAAATCACGAGTTGTGATGACTACAAACAACGTCAAATATAAAATTCGACACTCTACATTAAAAGTTACTCAAGTTTTGCATTAGCTCATGTTCCAAACTTTGACACAAACTCTTGTAAATGTTTTGCAAGAGACAGACAATGCATGTGACGCCACTTGCGCTTAAAAATATTAAAGCGCTCGAAAATTAGAAGCTTTTTTGTCGCCCGCTATGAAGAGAGAACATGTTTCTCTTGTCATCTGCTGCTGTCTGTACTGCCGGTCACAAGCCCTAACACTAGTCGCTATAGCGATATCCTGTGCTTTCTGCGAGGCAGAGAAAACGCAGCCCGGCTGGGATTGACCGCCCCTAGAAAAGTGTAGATAAGAACCGCAATAAGAGTGGAGGCCGCGCACATTACAACAATCACACCGAGGAATAAAATATTTCCCGTTTACGCCCGAGTACGGTACAAGGGTAAAGAATGTACACACTATTTTTTCGAAGGAAATGGTGTTTTCTGGCCTATGATTAATCTTTTACATAAACATTATATTTTGGTGTTCTTAATCAGGTAGTGCATACGGGGCTGCTTTTTGGTGAAGGTATGTCTGGACATTGTACACAACCTGCATATAACTTCTCTCAAACATTAAAACAACAAAACAGTTAATTCTGTACCATTTCAATTAAATTGTTTTATATAAAATGGCCCTGTATAAATTCCAAAGAATTTATCCGAAACCGAGAAAAATCAACGAAATTCTTCCCATCATGACCTCTTATTAGCACCACAAATATAATATTAAAATGTAATGCGTATTTTGGACTATTTTAATATTATCTCGTAAGAACGTGCGTGTATTGAGCTTAATATCAAGGCAGTCCCTTGGAATAACTGAACTTCAGTAAACCCCAGTTTCTGTACCAACCTCTCGTTCGAAATACATCAAGTCATTCTACCTTTGAACATAATATGTACGAATACCTTGAACGTAATATGGTTCTTGTCACCTAAACTTTCTGTAGTTTCGGCTGCAACGGGGCGCGTTCAAACGGCCTAAGTGGCCAACAGGTGGCTTCTCACCGCTACCGCCCGCGCCCTCGCTCGCCTCGACACCTCCGCTCCCTTCCACTCCTGCCGCTGTGCCCCTCCCCGCCCTCCCCGCTCTCCCCGCTCGCCCTCCCCGCTCGCCCTCCCCGCTCACCCTCACCACGTCCCTGCCTCGCTTCGGCCCAGGGAACTCGTGGCGCTGGGCCAGGGCCGTTCCATGACGCCGCTACGGTATCGCCGCTCCAGCGGGACACGATGCGGTGTGCAGGAGGATGGTCGTTTGTCTCGGAAATTGCTTCGCTTGTCGCTCTTTTTTTGTTTTTGCCTGTAGGGCTGGTATTATCGACGGTCAATAACTGAAGCCGTTTGATGTTTCATTTGCGGAGATATTGATCTGCCGTAAGATATTGCATTCATAATCTGGTCTCTATGAGCTATGAGATGATTAAAGATGAGTTCGTATTAAGCTTGACGTGTATTTGGAAATCAGTAATATATGTTCCATCTTTTAGGTTCGAAGCGGTGGAAAAAAATGGTAGGTTCATATTACGTCTTTTGAAACCAATCACTCGTTTTTGCGATTTATTACTTTCATTGTATTATTTCAATTATTTTTAAAAATAAATTAATTTTTTAAAATTTTGGGCGTAAGTGACATGAGTGGAGAATGTAGGAAACGACAAATAACTAAATAAGTTGATCGACTTATTGCGAAAAGGCGTAAACACGGTTACTTTATACGCCATATTTATTCTTTTCTTTAAAAAGGGCACTTAAGATTTGACGAAGGCAATATCACACATTTTTTATTTCTTCAGAACATAATCTCTTATACACGCTCTACTTGACGGAGCCAAACATACGTATAAGCACGAGTATAAATGGTTTCAGTGTGATCCTTATGTTTAAGTCAGTAAATGCCTTTTATAGTAAGTATACAATAAAATTACAAACGGTCAATATCATCTAATATACAGTTTTTCATTGAGTGTTTGGATCGGAATTCGTTTCCGCTAATAAATGATCACCTATGGTATGGGACAAATGAATGCAAATCGTTGGTATTTATGAATTACTGTTCAATAATGATGTTTCAGTAAAACTTATTTTCTTATCGGATGGAGAAGTAATGAATGATTGTTATAATTCTGTCTATACATTAAATACACGTAAGATCTACCCACGAACTTTCAATTTACGTTTCAATACTCAGATTTTTTCACTCAAACTAATTATGTAACTAAAATAATGTTTCTGTACACAGCTCACATAATAGACCCTATTAATGTCACTAAAATGCAATATATAACTCCCTAAATACGATTACGAAGTGATCTTCTCATCGCAGATGCACATGCGCAGGAAACATTCCTTCCCCAGCCACGTGGCGCCCGCAGGTGCGTTCCTCGCCCGCCACATGCAGACGGACCGCGACCGAAGCGAGCTGCCGCCGCGGCCGCGCGGCAAATGTCACGCCATCCCGATCACAGGGCGCGTGCCCGCCGACACGCTTCGCGCACGCCCACCGCGTGCCGCGCGTGCCTGGCCACACGCCCCGCGCCGAGCGGCCGCTGGCGGGTGCCAGCCTTCTCGGGTGCCAGAGCTGGCCGCGCGTGCTTGGGGGACTGGCCCGCTTCAGTGTGCACTTGGGTTGGACTTAGGTCATTTGCTATGAAACAGGTTTACAATAGAATTGTTTCAAAATCGTTTTTAACAAATTCGTTTTTTTCGGATTTTCCCCACTCAGTTTTTTTCGGATTTGGCCCACTTCAGTGTGCAGTTGGGTTTGACACGGATGACTTTAGTCATTTACTATGAAAATATTTACAATACAATTTTTTTTTAAAAATGTTAATAAAATTCGTTTTTTTTTCTGATTTTCTTTGGCTTGGGGAAATAACTTTCTTAGGACCCGTTTCAGTGTGCGCTTGGGTTTGACACGGATGAGTTATGATCATAAGCAGTGAGAAATGTTTACATTTTTTCAAAAACTTTTAATAATAGCATTTTTTCTTATTTTCGTGTTGTTTGCTTGGGCGATATCGAAACTTTTTTATTGAAAATGTTTCTCGTAGGAAATTCACTGGGTTATTAGTAGGGGATTTATCGGGTGCCAGAGCTCGACGCGCATGCTTCAAAGGCTGGCCCGCTTCAGTGTGCACTTGGGTTGGAAATGGATGACTCATGGTCATTTGCAATGAGAAATGTTTACAATTAATTTTTTTTCAAAAACGTTTTCAACAAATTATTTTTTTCTGATTTTCGTGTGAAGTTGCATTTATGTTACAATTGTGAGATTTCTAAAATATTGAGTGGAAGGTAGGATTATTTTGTACACTCAAAATTACTTTATCTTCAGAGTTCATCATTCTATCTTGAATGTGTCATTAGTTTTGGACTTCTTTCTTATGAGTTATAACATATGTGGGTGGTATTCTCATAACTACAAACTCATATATTTTCTTCCAAGCTCTAATGGTCCTCAAAATTTCATGTTTAAATCCATTAAAAATATTTTTAACGTATTACAAAATGTCCAGATTATATGTCAGCATAATTAGTATTTTAAGATAGTCATATTTACGATAATTTGCTTGAGAACTTATTCTAAGAGATGATCAATGAGCATTTAATAATAGTAATTAATATTTCTGACCTATATAAATTGAGGAATGTGGATGATGCATTTGATAGATTGGTTGGGAAGATTCAATAAGGTATTCTGCTGCTCTAAAGAGAAACGAATGGATGAATGAAATACCCCACGTCGGTAATCAGATGTAACAGCTTGGCAATCAATGACTGTCAGCTCATTCGAAATCAATAAGCAACATTCAAAGAGCTTGTAATTTCTTAAGTCATGGTGGCACGAGGATACATTACCAAGAATATAAATCATATATGATATAAAAGAGTTATGTTAATTAAAAAGTACTTATTACTCAGAAGTTTTCAAATCGAAGCTTAAATATTAGACGTTTTTCTTATTCCAGAAAGTACAAGTATCACCGCAACCAATGTTGCTGACATATGTTGAACCTAATGTCTTATAGAATTGTTTTGTCATAAGCGTTTTGAAGTAGAATGTCTTAGTTTCTGTCTGTATAAATTTCTCATGGTTGCTTGATAGACTAAACCTTCTTTTAAAATTCCCTAATAGTACCGCACCTTGCAAAGAGAAGTGAATCAGGTATGCTAAAAAAGATGTAATTGAGTCTCGAAGTAAATTCTTAACAATGTTTACAAAACTACAAATAAAGGAAAAAGAAAGACATTTTCTTCTCAACTTTACAATTGCATTCTTTAGTAAAAAAGTAGATCTATGAAGCTGAAGATCAAGTGAATTAACCTCATGAGAGCTTGTTAATGCAGGAAGATGGAGACTCAGACAGTTAAAGTTTAATGGAACCATTTCAATTGCCGATTCAATTGCCGGTTGGGGCATAGAATTACCCTTATGAAGTAAAGATCAACTTTTGAGTTAAACATCATCTTGCAGTAAACATTTGTGGATTCGTACATTTTTCATATGTTGCTTCTTATGCGAAGTTGTACCTCCAACAAACATAGGTGGTTTAAGGCATTGATTGAAGCCATTGCGATGCCTCTGAGCGGGAGGTCCTAGGGTTCCAGTCCCGATGGTGGCAGAATTTTCAACACTCGCTAGAAAGCTATGTCGAGTTCAGCCGCTGTCTGGATAATTCCAGCAGCCGGCTGGATCGGTAGTTTTCTGTGGTTTCTTCGGGTATCCCCAGACGAAAAATGGAGAAGCACCTTAACAAACGGACCATGTATCACGCGCGATCGTTCGGACCTCTTCCTTGTCATATCCTCATCCTTAATTTACACACTTACATGTACTTCAATAACACACACGCCAAGAGACCAGTTGGGAGCTAGTCCCGGCTGGGTCGGTGCCCCCTCCCAAAGGTGGCAGATACCCTCAAACCGACGGTTAAGTCTCCGCCGGACCTCGCCATCCAGCGGGAGAAGGTCGTTGCCACCATCCGCGATAAATTAATTCACTACACTTACGGGATGATATTATGACCTTAGTAATTGCCGCACCCGAAATCACTGATCAAACTATGTAGTGGAAAAAAAGCACATAATGAGATCTGTACCATTCCCTTAATCGTGCGTCACACTATCCAACAATATTTAATCAAAAACGATGGAGTGTGTTTTTCTTTTAGAAAATTTGGAAACTGTTCCAGAGGCTTCATGTAATGTACCCTCCAAAAATTGAGATATCGGTTTCAAATTCAAGCGATCACGATATCACCCTGATCGAATGGGGAATTTCAATTTTGGAGAAAATCGGCTGAACGGTTTAGCCACCTGCGTTGTTTACAGACGGACAACAGTCAGACAGACGGAGGAAGGTTTTGTCGTCAATCAATTTTTCGGGATCAAGAACCCACAAACATGGATTTTGGTTACAGCACATGTTAGAGGTTTATTTTCGACATTTATCATCTGGATTTATCCATTTTTTTGATGCCAGGGCTGTGTAATAAGAGTTTTCTGTCAAAAATGCGCAGTTTTTTTTCACGCAGCATTACATAACTTTGTCTCTACAGCGTATGCGGTAGCGACAAACTAAAAATCAATTAATCTACCTCGATTTTTCTCCAAATTCTTACCGGGAGCAGTAGCACAGTGCATCAACTGATGTCACTGCAGCGCCTCTGACCGGGACGTCCTAGGTTCGAGTCCTGACGGCGGCAGGATTTTCGGTACTTTCAGGTAGGTCGAATTCAGTCGCTGTCTGGAGGAGAATTCTAGAGACCAGCTGCTCTGATCGGTAGTTTTCCGGGGTTTCTTCGATCAACACCAGGCGAATGCCGGAGCAGTACCCTACCAAACGGGCCACGGACCGCGCGCGATCTTCTTTCCTCTTCCTTGTCCTATCCTCTCCCCTTACACACACACTTACACTAACATGCACTACACTACCACATATTCCGGGAGATCGGTCGGGAGCTTAGAGCTTGTCCCGGCTGGGGCGGTGCCCCGCTGGTGGGAGAGTCCTGGTTAGGGGGAAACCCCACTAGCCGACGGTAGGTCGGCGCCGGATCTCGCCGTTCAGCGGGGGAAGATCACCGCCATCTCCCGCGAAGAAAACATGCACTACACCAACGGGACTAATCACCAAAGCAGTTGACGCGCCCGGGAACACGAAAAAATCAATCAATCCAAATTCTTTTTTTCAGTAGGAATGAAAATTAACATTATAAACATCACTTTCCACAGTCATGATCCCAAGCCGTTGCCTTCCGCTTTCCCTATCGCTTCGGCAAACATCTCCATCAACGTCAATGCTACTGTTACCGGTAGTTGCCGGTCCCCTGATTACCCCAACGCCGCCCGCGCCTTCCGCGCCCGCCGCGAGCACGCAAAGGCCACAGGTGAGAGGGCGCTGGGGGGCGTGGGTATGCCCGAATCCACTTGCCGCCGCCGCCGCCGCCGCCGTCGCGTCGTTGACGGGGCGATGCGCCCCCTCGGCCCGTCGCGTATCGATTGCGCGCCTTCGCCAAGGGTTTTGACTTGTGCGACTGCCGCGCCGCGCTTGCCGCCGCCGGGAATTACTTGGACAAGGGTCGGGGAATAACGGGCATTATGGCGGACCGACGCTTAGGAATGTGATCAAATAAACTACATGCGATCGTAAAAGATAACCACTGATTATTGAAATATAATTGAGAGCCCGTGCTCACGAGCGGTGAGTTGCGCGTTAAGCATAGCATGTGATACAATAACACTACCTAACAGTAGCTGCGCACATTCGGCATTCGCCCGGTGTACTGAGCTACCGCTCACCCAATCTCGAGCAGCTGACGTGCTCGGCGAATATTCGCTTCTTCGAATGTGCCCAAAAGACCGACATGCAATGGGTAGGGCGAGCTCTCACTGTTCATTACTCGGCAAATAGCAAGCAACTCATCCACACATTCGATATTCGGCGAGTAGCGAGTGACTGCTTGCTGAATCTCATGTAGTGTCGATGAGTTGCTTGCTCTTTGTCGAGTAACGAACATTCAGTGCTCGTCTATCCATTGCATATCCGTCTTTCGGGCACATCAAAAGAAGTGAACATTCACCGAGCACGTCAGCTGCAGCGATTGGGTGAGCAATAGCTCGGTATATCCGGCGAATACCGAATATGTCGAGTCGTTTTTTAACGAAACGCCACACGAGCGCTTTGACCGTTTTGCGTAAGATGCAGTGTTAATCTACGACGCGCGTTACTTAATGCGCATCAACTGGACGCTCGAGTGACAGACCTGTGTTCGTACATTTGATGTACAAGAGTCTCAAAATATGTGGTAGAAATTTCTAGAGAACATAGAGGGATAAAAGATGGCCACTTTTTGACTATGAATATGTGGCAGGAAATTTCAAATAACGAAGTTACACATGGGGAGTTTTCCTCCGTATTGATAGGCAAATCTTCGTGCGTTGGTGTTTGGCGGGTCGTGTTCTGTCGCAAAGATTTCTTCAGCCTCCAAATGTCAATGCGTCGTGAGTTAGCAACCAATAGTGGGGAACACTCCTTATCTCTTGTTCTCAATGATGCTAACAAACAAAGAAATACTCTTTTCCAAAGTAATATCGAATGGGATCGATGAAAACCATTGTCAGTAGTAAAGAATAATAAAGAATGAGAGATTCCATTGACATTTCTTGAGAACTGGTAATAGGTATCATATCGCTCGTGTTTGGGCAAAAGGTTATAAGTGCTGTTTTCATAATTTAGGAGGAGAGCAAAAAGAATTACATTTTGTGTGGATATACTTCAATAATAATTATTCTGATACAAATATTTACATATGTAAATAGTATTAAGTTAGTTTAAAAGAATTAAAGTCAATAATTTTGAAGTAAAAGAAACGTTACTACACCAAACTCAGTAGTGATTTATTCTGACATGTACCCATTTGCCCCAATGCGAGCCATATATACTACATCAAAAAATTCTTGGTGAGTATTTAAGAGAATATAATATTTCGCACAAATTAGAATGGTAATCCTGAATCTATTTTTCACAGACACACAAATTACGTCGTTGGAATGACAAAGGTCACAAGCACGCAACGACGAAACGAATGCTCCAACTTCTAAGTCGACGGTAGAGTTCGCGGATGAAGCTCCTACGCTTTCCCTCCTAATTTCCCGTCGACAGCGCTTCCATCCGGCCCCGGCGACGTTAGGCAGGACGGCGTGGGCGAGATAAAGCTGACATTTAATTTCGAACCACGCGATTCGGTTTCTCTCAGTGTCCGCGGCTATGCGTATCGCGTGTTTGGCGAGTGGGATGTTGCATATTCAGATGAAAGATAACGATCACATTGATAGTTTGGTCGGTGTTTAACGAAATATTCTTGTCAATCAGTATGGAATTCTATTCAAACGATCTTTAGATTGTGTAGTTTTTGCCATTCAAGAATTTGATAGCTAAATTCAAAAGAGAGAGCTAAAATACTATAAATTTGGTTTTTCTTTCGGTTCTTGTCTATGACTGTGTTATTAGGAAGGTATTAAAACCTTTCATAACATTTACTTTCCTAAACGTTAGGCGGCCGGCAATACAGTGGATTCTCATGAATGAAAGTAAAACATTGAATAGATAGTATACTCAGAAGACACAAACCCCCCAAAATCTAATAGATGAATTGAAAGAGCTCATTTTAATAAAAATAAATCTCAAAATAATCTAAATCTCTAAAATGGCACGCTTTTTAAATGTTTTTTTAGCAAATATAGTACCGTATTGGAACCAAACTTCAGATGATTTTGATGACCCGCGCCACAGTATCCTTCAAATATGTAATAGAACGTCTCATTTGATACCTTAAAGCATAGGAAACCACAAGTGGTTTCAAGGACCTAGAACGCATTGTTTCTGAGTTACGCACGTTGATTCGTGTTGTGAGTGATATGTGCGCCGGCTCTTTCTCTACGAACTTTTATTTTCGGTCTTAAACCTGTTGGCCCAGGCCTGAGAGGTCGTGTCAAGCATTAGCACACTTAAGTGTTTTTTGTCGATTTCTTATAAATTGTACAAAACTGTCATCTTTTCTTAGCGTATCACAAAATAGGGGGTATTTTATATAAAGACTTTTCAAAATTTTATTTCATAAAAACGATAAGTATATTTCAGTATTTGTACTTCTGTTCTTATTTCTGCAGGGGACAAGTGCCTAATGTTTCATTAGAATTGTACCTACAGCGGACGTGATATTTATTAACATGGTAGAACATATTTGTGTAAAGCAGTTATGAGCCATCACACGTTTTATTTTTTTCGTTTTCATTAGACTGTGTTATCCTTACTCGCCTATCTATCTCCTGCGCCTCATGTGACGGCTGTGATGGAGAATACATAGTGATGAAGCGCAATTACAAACAAATTTTGTTAATGTCTGCAATAAATCATTGGAACGTTATTGCCTTGTCACCAATATGTCCGAGCATTGGGGTTGTAAGTTTCCCTCTCTCTTTATCAACGCCGTGTGTCATGATCCATACGTATTTGATGAGTATAATTCTTGGCTTTGGAGGTTAAATGCAGTAAAGCAAGTTGTGTAGTACAGTAAGTCATGTGAAGTTTCTGATTAAACAATTTTCCACGTTTGTTACATGTTTTGGTGTTCAGATTCCTTTTCCATATTGTGCAACGTGTATAATATAATTCATTAGACCAACTCTAATATTTACCCTGTTCAATCATTTTCTCTAAATTTTATATTCACATGCTTTTTTTTCACATCGTGTTAATATTTTCTGTCTTCTCAAATAAAAATTGTTATTGACATCTTATGTAAAATTGCGTTTAAATGTAGAATTATTTTATTATTAGCTATTCATGTTCATTACATTCTTATAAAAATGTGGTTATTAAATGAATTATATTAATCAATTGTCGTTATTTAATCATTATTATTTTGAAATAATTTAATCAAGTTAATCTGACTGGAAGAAGATATCTCTTTTCAAAAGTACCAATATTTTGGTGCCGTCGAAAGGCTGAAAACAAAAAGTAAGTTGTCTACACTTTCGATGAGATCATGGAAGTCATCTCTATTTATTATGAGAGCCAGCATTCAACGTCTTTTCCGTCGTCACTCTAAAGATGTGCCAAAGAAAAAAGGTTTTAAAGAGAGAATACAGCTATTGAAATTAAATTAAAATACCTTTTCTTAACATTATCGAACAATATCAAACGAAATTTCAGAAAGTAAAACAAAATATTTTGAGCCGTGTAAGTATCTAAACATGGAAAAGGTCTGAACGGTGCGCAGAAGGAAGTTTGAAACGGAGTGTAATGTAGTTTTCGGATTGCGGGTGAGGGGTCGGACGAGGTGTAATCCTTTTCTTCTTGAAAAGATCTCAAGGAGGCGTGGGAGTTAGTTATTGGGGAAGAAGTGTGTAAAATAGTTACCAGAGGAAACAGAGAAGTTTGTTTGTTCATTGAGGACAATTTCAGATTTTTTGGAAATGCATGGATTGAAAAATGTGAAAAGTTGTGAAGAAAAGTGCAAAGAACTGTTTAAAACTTATGTTCTCTTTCAAAAATTTTAATACGCGAGTTGGTGTGAAACGTTGCAGTGGTTATGAGATGTGTAGCAAAGTGCGATGTTTGTGTTGTGTTTCCATGTAAGTAAATGTTCGTTACTTCTGCCGTAGAAACTTGTTCCGGTCTGTCTTGTGTACTTCGCTTTATAATTGTGGCAGTGTGTTTCATAGACATCTGGATTCATCATGAGCGAGGTGGAATTGCGAGGGGAGAGTAGATGTTCGAGAGATTCTTGTGGTGTAAAAGAAACATGGAAATCGTATTTGTGAAGAATATAAGGAACGTTGTGTGATTAATTTTTTTTCCAAAGAACGGAATAAAAATAATTTTTTTAACTTTTCTATGGGAGTGGGATGAGGCTTTTGTACGTTCTCAGTTTTTTCTTACTTAACTATCGGCATTTTTCAATAAGAGTGGTACCACTGTCTCCCGACCTTCGCCACCTGTTGCTAAGTAGTAAGCAGTTCAGCTTATTCTGTTTTACTTTTAGAAATTGAATTTGACATTGTTTGATATTACTTAAAAATCTTATATTAATTTTATTTCATTATTTGTATTATATCCTAAAGCGATTTTCTTTTGTAGATCTTTAGAATGATGATGTAGTCAGGTCCGTCTAAATCTGACTCTCAAAATAAATTTAATATGACAAAAATGGGTTCCATTAATTAATCCATGAAATGTCAACTACATCGCATCAGCATTCCCACGATTTCTTTTCTATTAGATTTTGGGGTAAACAATCTTTGTTTGCTATTAACTGTATTTCTTTCATCCATACGATCCAATTACGCGTGCGACTGTTTCATACATACCAACACGGAACAATGAAACATTTCACATGTTTACTATTCGTATAAATTTATTTTGTCAGACTGCTGTTCATCTCCTGAACATCCTGGAGCTAATCTATACATCATAACTTCATAAATATAATCAACACATGAAGGGATCACTAGTAAAAGGTGCTAACTGACAAAAATCTCATTTTATAGTAACTACAAAAAACGTTTAATTATCAAAATATTGATAATTCTGCACTGGTTTTGCGTCTAAAAGGTTTCTATTTGCCTCATTGTGTGTACATCATCAATATTGCTACGTTTAAAGAAGGCTATTACAGCATATTAGTCATTTTAGAAACAATCCATTAGCAGAAGGTGCTACATGCGCCAGTTAGCACCTTTTTACATTTGACAAAGACAGTAAATAAAATAAAAACTTTATTGGACTATTCAATGAATTTGGAAGCAATTGAATGTTTAAATACGTGTATTGTTATACACTATATGTCAATCAAGCAATTGACACTAACTTGACAAGTTAACATAATGGATGCCAGTTCAAAGCAGCTTTAGTCCCAAAGAATTCTTGTAACGTGTTCACTAGTTTCGTTTAATGCTCTTGGTGTGCAGCAAGGGCGGATCCAGCCGATTATTTTGGTGGAGGTCATCATATATTTTTGTTAAATAATAAACATACGTTATTATATTGTATTTTGATTTTGTAGCGTATATGTGGTACTAGTATACAATATGATTGTTTAAATAATTATATTTAAAAAATTCCATTCTAGGTTCCATAAATAAATATTTAAATAGTTTTTTTCACAACACACAGTAACGAATGAAAACTCTAAGCCTTCGCATAGACCCCTGCCCCCTCCCCCCAATAAATCCACCACTTGTGTGCAGTAGCCACGGCAGATAGCACCTTTTGCATCTTGCCGTATTTAGAGGTATTTTCGCTTTAACGGCGTCCCATGTATAGTTTTTATACCATTTTCCAGCATCTTTAAGCTTCCTGTTCTTCACCCTTTGCCAATCATCATAATTTCCCTTCCTTATTTACCTTTAATCAAGAGTTTTACGACGTTCGTTACGGGTGGCGTGATCGCCTTGTCCGCCATTTCTATGCAGACAGCACCTTCTGCATCTAATTCCAACTTTAGAATATCGAAAATAATGCTTTGTTGTATGTGTACGCTCACGAGATTGCACCAGCGGCATAATTCTCTCTCATATACCCGTTCAACATTGAAATGTAACTTTCGGCGAAAGTTTCAGTTGTACCTTATGTGGGTGACCCCTTCACATTCTGACTAAATTTACCAGTGTATCAACTCATGTAACTGCAGCGCCTCTGGCCGGGAGGTCCGAGGTTCCAGTCCTGACGGCGCGCCGCGACGGCAGGATTTTCGACACCAGCTTTTCAGCTTGGTCGAATTCAGTCGCTATCTGGAGGAGAATTCTTGCGTCCGGCTGCTCTGATCGGCAGTTTTCCGTGGTTACTCCGATCAACACCAGGCGAATCCCGGAGCAGTTCCCTACCAAACGAGCTACGGACCGCGCGCGATCATTCCTTTCTCTTCCTTGTCCCATCCTTTCCCCTTACACACACACACTTGCACGAACGGAGGAACATCACCGCCATCTCCCGAGAGAAAAACATGCACTACACTTACGGGACTAATGACCAAATCCTTTGACGCGCTCGGAAACACGAAAAAATCAAACCATCACTGACTAAATTTAAGCTACATTTTTATGACAGGTGCGAATCGTAGTGTAATGATCAGAGCGCTTGCCCGTTGCTGCTAGGATTTTGGTTCAGTTCAGAACATGGATAATGCGGGATCGCGGTAGATTTTCTCGGGGTCCCCCGTTCCACTGCATCTTGTTCCACTATTACTCTCTAACCATATTATATCCTTCATTAAAATCATTCATGCCATGATTCATTAAAATCAGTGATGGCCATTAGGCTTAGGTAATATCATGTTAAAAATTCTTCAAGACGTCGTTTGCTTCTGTCAACTACAATCATGATTGTAATCTTGAGATTAGTAACCGTACTCGAATTTATTATTCTTACGAAATTATTCAATGGCATCTCTCTTTTAACTCATGAAACCAATGCATTGGAGGTACCACATTGCTCACTACGGTGGCTGAAAGAAACTTTCAGATAACTGCGTTAGTCGGCTCGAATTTCCCTGACACTTGCCAAAGATAACGTGTTGCGGGAAACAAACAAGCACGGCCCACTTTATACGCCCTCAACACTGATCCTCCTGATCTCCAAGGGTATAATTAGAGTGAGTCAACTCTCTCAAACCAAATTCCCCGCGCGCGCTTCGTTTTCTGTGGTTTTGCTTTTCTCAAAAATGCCGAGCAAACAAAACCATTTACGAAACTTCAGGAATGTGTTCCCTTCCTGTGAATAAGAAAACGTGTGCCACTGCCGTAGGCGCTATTTCATTAATAGCTCAGCCCCAAAAATCATTTCTCGTATCTGACTCTGTCTTATATTTGGTTCTCTATTTTAAATTTTAGTATGAATGGAAACATGTAGTTCTGTTGCATTGTTTAAAATTGTTCATAATTATAAAGAATGAAGGAACAGAGAGAAGAAGTTGCACTGAAAAATATTACACAAAATTTTTACATCTCTCTTACGACGCGACGTCAATATTTACATTACTAAAGACTTAAATACATTTTTTCATTTGTGAGTGTGGGTGCTTTAAATAATTTCTTTTAATGTTTCCCGAAAATTAAGACATGGTCTATGAAAATGCGCTGAAAATTCCTCATTTTGAGAAACGCACAAACGTCAGTTTCTCAAAACCTGCTCCAATTTTTTTCTTTATACTTTTTTACGGATAGTGGTAAGGGCTCTGAATAACATCGCATTAACGCCACTTTCATTTTCTATTCCGAGTTTTTCAAAATTACACAATTCAGTTACAACAAATACGTAATTTTCATTATGGACATTTTATGCATTATTGTATTTGTGAGGAGAAGTGTTTCATATGATTTCAAGTGATTTTTCTCGCAAACTCAAGCTTCCTATGAAAATGAGCTCTAAATTTCACATTTTCAGAAACACCGAAATTACATTTTCTCAAAAACGGATCCACGTTTTCAACAACAATTTGCATATAAAACCCCGTTTTATTTTTCTAAAATATTCTTAGTATTACTTTGATTCTACCATTTAAGATGAAAAATTGACAAAGGTGAAAAAATGCTCTTTGTGCAGCATTTTTTGGCAGCTGGAATGAGGGTGGGACAAAATCGGAAAGCTAGCTCTCACTAAAGAGATAAGGAAACTAACTAGTACGAAAATGTCTGTGCCATTCAGTAGCGCCACTAGTTTAAACTTATTATTTTCTTCACGATTACCAATCAGGCTTCGTATTACTAATGACAAATTCATTATGTCATTGTATCATTCATAATGATATAATTTGTATATTCTAAATAAGCATGTCACTATAGAAATATAATACTTGCGTTGTAGGAATGGTTTGTTACAGTATCTATTGATTCTAATTACGTCGACGAGAGACAATTTTGTAAGCTAATGTGTCAGTGTAATATAAGCTTTTACCTATGAATTATTAAAATAACCATTTTGTAATCAACTTTTAGAGCCAGGAAAATTGGGACGCTGCGGCAGAGGGTATTTACTTGTAAATATGTACTTTGTGAATGAATGCAATTCTATTTGTTTTGAAGCACTAGAATTATTGGAAACATAAAATATAATTAAAATCTCATTACATTCACCACCTCTTATTTTATGATGAAACCTCTACGAGATATTTTATTACATTAGTTATCAATGTTGTTACATTATTATGTATCAATAGTACTACAGTATAATTTCATAGATACAAGAGAATTAAAATGAATCAAATCGTGTTTCCATCTTCGCCCTTAAGATTCAACTTATTTGTTCCACATTGAATTGTTTATCAAAGTAATACGTTACTGTATATACTTACATACTCTGGTTGGATAAGTAGCTTGCATCTTGTTAGTAACTTCTTCTACTTAAATCTTACAATTCACTTTAAGAACACGTTAGTCTTTTAACATATACAGGATAACTAGATTATCTTCCGTAATTGTTGTTCTCGTTTTGCCAAATTAACCTTGTACTAAATTATCAGATTTCACAAAAGTTCCCAGAGGAAATAACAAAGCTTCTTAAATGTATGTATAATGTAGGCAAATTCATTGACTGTTTTGCCTTTTGAGATCTGCTGGAGATATGAGTGAACATGGTAGAAGTCTTCCCTAAGTTGCATTACAAAAATAAGAAACAGACTAATTTCTTCAACATAACATTTTCTATTGATATGACCATCGAACGAAGGGTGTTCGTGAAAATAACTTACGCATAAGCATAGGGAAAACAATGAACTCTTCGTTTTCAGCTGTAATACTGAAGGTTCTACAAGTTATCTTGTGCTAGTGTGTAGCCATTCTCATTATGTTTAAAATACATTTGAGTGTTTGTGTGAATTATATCAGTGCCAATACTATCTAGCCAGCTCCTACAAGGTAATTAATTTTACATGGAGCAGTAAGAATGTCCTGTATTTTGCCGTTCGGGGACGTCAGAAACACTATCAGCAGAAAGCGAACACAATCCCTTTAACCTACGTACGTTCTCAACAAGATGTTACGACATCTCAAGATGCCTCACCTGAATACGGCTCCCCTGAATGACTCCCTCTTAGCATTATCAGTTGCTGCAAAGTCTCCAGACATACAGCATCGAGAATCGAAGAACAGGTGATATCGTGTGAAAGGAAGGTATAGTGCCAGCGTACAGAGTCGCTATAAGCGTCGACAAGACGGCCCTGGTTTTCTTTTGCGTTGGATATAGCTGTGGGGGGAGGAAGTAAGGACGAGTTGAATTGATTGATGTTTAAGTGTTTCCGAGCGCGTCAACAGTTAAGGTCATTAGTTCCGTAAGTGTAGTGCATATTTGTGTCGCGGGAGCTGGCAGTGGTTTTCCTCCGCTGGATGGCGAGTTCCGGTGTCGACTAACATGCCAGCTTGCGAGGTTTTCCCTTAGTAGGTATCTCCCACCAGCGTGGCACCGCCCAAGCCGGGACAAGCTCTAAGCTCCCGACCGTCTCTCGACGTGTGTGATTATGTAGTGCCTGTAAGGGTAACTGTATATAAGTGAGGGTTGAGAATAGGATATAGAGGAGGATAGAAAGGATCGCGCGTGGTCTGTGGCCCTTCTTTTAGGATACTTTTCAGGCATTATTCAGCGGTTGATCGAAAAAACACGGAAAACCACCGACCAGAACAGCTGCCCGTTTGAATTATCCACCAGACAACGGCTGAATTCGACCCAGCAATCTAGTTATTGTCGAACTTCCTGCCAACACCTAGACTAGAACCTTAGGACCTCTCTATCAGACATTGCAGTGACATCAATTGATGTTGTGAGCCACCTGTTATGTATTATATTGTCATAGGCACGAAATCCGGCACCTGGCAGGTTTAGTGCTGGCAGAGAATTCTGGTAGGATAAAGTAAGGAGAGTTTGAATAGACGGGAGCTAGGAGACGGAGGCACCCCGAGGGAACTTACAGAAATCCGTGAAAAGGGATGCCCAAAATGCATGGCGACGTCTCGTGAATTTCCACGCGAACGGAAGATGACGTTGTGAGTCACGTGCTTTGAAGGTATATAAGCGAGAGCGCAAAGCGCGGGGGTGGGTTTTGAGCTGCGTGAAAACCTCGTGCCTATGCACAAAACTTGCACTCAGGGCAGTATGGAGTCGAGCGATGCTCGTAGGGAAACCCATGTGTTGGGACGCTGCTGTGAAACATCTTCCCACGGGTAGCTGCGGTCACGCAGCTCTACGCTGTGTGCGTAAGCTCCCTGAGGAGTGGCGAGGGCCACGAGTCAGACAGATCTTGCACCATTTAAGGATCGCTCCTACGATCAGGGGGTAGGGTCTATCTGAGCTTAAATATCTGTTGGTTGGTTGGTTAGTGATTCCGGGCACGTCAACAGCTTAGGTCATTAGTCCCGTAAGTTTAGTGCATTCTTTCTCTCTGTAGATGGCAGTGATCATCCTCCACTTGATGGTGAGTTCCGGTGCCGTTACCTACCGTCGGCTAGCGGGGTTCCCCCCTAACCACGACTCTCCCACCAGCGGGGCACCGCCCCAGCCGGGACAAGCTCTAAGCTCCCGACCTTACTCCCGGTCTCGCGGAATATGTAGCATGTTAGTGTGAGCGTGTGTAGGAGGAGAGGATAGGACAGGACAAGAAGAGGAAGGAAAGATCACGCGCGGTCCGTTGCCCGTTTGTTAGGGTACTACTCCGTTGTTCGCGTGGCGTCGGTCGGAGAAGCTACGGAAAACTACCGATCAGAGCAGCCGGCCGCTAGAATTCTCCTCCAGACAGCGACTGAATTCGACCTAGCTGAAAAGCTAGTGTCGAAAATCCTGTCGCCGTCAGTACTCGAACTTAGGACCTCGGTCATAGGTACAGCAGTGACATCATTTGATGTACTGAGATACCGAAATAACTGTTCAAACTGTTTATTTGTAAATACTTAATTATTAATAAACATGTAAATATCTGAAGCTTGTGTCTGTGATTAATGTTGTGTCCCCACGACGTCACACACCTAAGCCGTTAAGGACGAGTTGGAGACAGGAGTTGAGATGGTAGTGAAGGCGGAGAACGCGGCTGCCGGGGTCGATATCTTCTTCGGACCCTCATCGCCACCACCCCCAGTCCCCCGCATGCGCTGTCGCCGCCACCATCACACTCGCCGCCGCGCGCCTTGTTATGCGTATTTATAGCGGGCGGGCCGTGTGACGTCAGAGCGAGGCGGGCGCCGGTGGCGGACTCCGTAATGTTCATGCTATTAGGCAGAGATTCATGAGTGGCATGCCGCGACGCCGGCGTTGCTGCGCCTCCAATCCCTCCACACTGACTCCCCATTGTGACTGGTGTAGGGCATCGAAACCAAACCCATTCCAAGAACAAGATTTAGGGGAGTTGGAATGCTGTTTGAATTTAATGCGGTTTTTACTTGAGTTGAGATTGAACTTCGTTCCATACACAGCAAAACCTCGTTAGCACGAACTCGCTTAACACGAAATTGAACTTTAAACAAACAAAATTTGAGACCCGCCAAAGAAGTATAGAAATGATAAAGTATCAAAGTCGCGTAACATGAATTTTTACAACAAGAATGCCGATTATTTTAGTCCCTGAGAATTCGTGTTAACGAGGGTTTACTGTAATTATGATCGAATAAACAGTAATATGAGATGTACTACAATAATCTTGGAAGATGGTTGTAGTAAGAGAATAAATTATTTTCAAGAATGTTCTACCTGAGAATAGTTTTCTGTTACTCACACGGATTGAAAATAATATTTTCCTTGCGCTTCATGGTGTCTGTTTATTGATTTCCCAGTATCTAAATCCATTTTGCTTTCAGTCGACGTGTCATCTGTTATTCTCTTACCTAATTTCCTGTTTTCGCTGTATCGCCACTAATCTCTCGTCGCCCGTTGATGTCATCTTTACGCTCCATTAACAAAGGCTGATGAGTTTATTACTCCTTGGTCAGGGATAAATTTGTGTTTTGACGGCTAGATTGAATGATGTGTTCAGTAGCTGTCCTCATTTATTACAATCACGCATCAGTTCATTATTGCAAATATGGCGTATGTACCATTTGAATCGATGACTCTCAACCGTCATAAATATGGAATGTTCCCAAACTCATCGCCATACTTAAACCTTGTATCAACACCTTTGTGATTCCGGCATTTGATTTTCCACACCATTTCTATCATGCATCCACTGTCACGGTTTTCACCAACCTGACACAGGAGTTGACAATAACGGCGGTGCGGCTCTGAGCGGGTAGCAGGCTTTATAAACGCGTGGGAAGAGCGATTCATCGCTCACGACAATGCGCGGTAATCTGTTACCCGCGCGGCGCATGGCTCTTGGGTTCAAAGGTGCAATGGAAGCGAAGAAAGACTAGCCCGGCCCGCGCCTGGCACCACAGCGCTCAGCCAGACCACACGGCACCACCAGTAGACGAGCGCCGAAAGCTACTGCTGTTCAGGTTATACAAATAGGGGAACTATGTCTTTTCAAATTAATTTCTATAAACATGTAGGTACTAGCATACGCAATGAGTATTGAAACTTTCGTAAAGGGGTGCGATAACTTGTTATTTGTTAAACTTATAAACGGTTTATTATTTTGTAGCCCTTGAGGCTGATGCGCCTTCCTAACATTCCTGGCTCCAAGAGTATGAACAGTCACAGATTTGCAGTATTGTTATTATTATTATTATTATTATTATTATTATTATTATTATTATTATTATTATTATTATTATTATTGTTGTTGTTGTTGTTGTTGTTATTATAATTATAAAATTATTGTTATTAATATTATTTATTAAACATCATTACTTTTCGTAATGATTCCGTTACTTGTAAATCAAAAATATGCACTTGAGTCGTCAGAAACTTTACATTGACAAACACGAATGGCTGTTCATGTATTCTTGATCTACAATATTCTCTTCCGCACCAACGAGATTCTTGCTTCGTTTTACGCATACGTAGATAAATTTGATTTTATTTAACCTTCTTGACTATTTAAGTTGTAAAATTTACGTACATTGTTTACATTTATACGAGGTATACTATGTGATCTACTTACAAAATAGGTTTTGTTTTTATTTTTTTGTAATTTTTGAACTCGTTAATTTTATCACATTTGAATTTTTAATGTCAATTTATTAAATAAATTATATTCTTTATTAGTTTATTTTTTACCTTGCAGTTTTAATTAAATTAATTTCTAAATTCGGCACTTGTCTTATTTCGTTGTTGTTTTATCTTTAACTCTTCATATTTTATTTACTAAATATCCTGTTAGCTCATGTTTAATTAATTTATAAATAAAAGTAAGCTTTTTGTAACGTGTTCTCTGTTTCATTGACATAAATTTCAGTTTTTTTAGCACTTCTAGCACTGTAGTGTATCTACTGCATTGAATTTTACTTTCATGGCTCTAGTTTGTTGAATCTTGAGATTTTCAATTTCGCTTCTTCAGGTTCCAATTATTATTGAGTCACTGTATTTAAAATGAATCGCAATTATGAATTTATTTATCAAACGACTTGAATATTCATTTATATATGATCCAGTTCTGTTTAAAATATTAGAATTTTCCCATTTCCTAACTGGTACTCTATGTAATCTTTAAAATTTAATTTACTATCCATAATTACTCCCAATTGTTTAACTTTGTATATCCTTTGTATTTTCGTTACGACTGCGATGAATAATTTAATTTCTCTTACTTCTATATTTCTTCCACTATGTAAAATCATAAATGTAGACTTGCAAATGCATATCTGGCAAAAATCTCAGTACTGAAATCTGCAAGGAATGTCATGTAAACACCCATATTTAACAGAACTGCTATTTTCGTGATCAGATGTCAGCATAACGAATTGAGAAATGAAATATAGAAGCCAGTGCAGAGCAGACGCAGTGGATTTACGTATGTCAAAACTGCATTTTAAACAAGCATCGTCAGAGTCAGAGCTAAAATTGTGTATTTCTCACAAACTCTGCCGACGGCACAAACGCGGGAGCGTTTCAACAGAGGCTTATTATGGGCTCTCTCAGTTTATTTTCTCTCCTCGGCCCTGCTTGTGAGCTTCTGGCGCCCCTCTCCAGTCGGGGGATGAAGAGGCTCTGACGCTGAGGAACCTCTAAAACATGAGGTTTGCAACCGTGCTTTGGAAATGGAGAATGACTGTAGGTTTGTACGCTATGAACCTTACAGCCTTTGTACTTCCTAACGTTCTATGAACGGAACATTCATAAACTTCTGCGAGGCATTCACTGCTTTGCGAAAAAGTATATTTACGTACTAATTTTCCACTTCTCCATTAAGTTTCGATTGAGTTCTAAGAGAAATAAATTTAGTAACTTTCTAGTTTCTATACTTCAATATCATTGAATATTGAAAAATTAAATTTATAAGATATCTGAGTATATCAATCTCGCAAATATTATTATTTTTTTAACAAAATATACAATTTTATGTTCTAGTTGACTTTTATTATCTATATCCTTAGTGTATTGTTATCTTCTTCATCGCATTATGTCAGGACTATCTGATTGTCAGTTCAAAATTCACTGAACTCGTCCATCTGTTAATCAGGGTAGAGAGAAAATAAGCTGGAATTGAATCTTGGTTTGTTGCTCATTTCCTGGCTACCTTAGTCACAATAAGTTCCGCGGTTTTCGTGGAAAAAATATTGCCGGAAAGTCTATGAGTGAATCGCATAAATTCCTGGCTGATTTTGAATTCCGAAGGTCTTATAACTACAACGTCGTATTTGAAATGAAATTAGTTTCGAATTAATCCCATATGACATGATTTGAGTATTAATGTTCGCCTTTTAGTGTATACTGTGTGCATACTCTGTGTCCCTTTCTTATACAGGTAGTCGCAGATTGAAGTCGTTATTAAATCTTAATCCAAAAATCCCCACATCAATAATCGTCTGGAGAGAAACAAAACTCATACGTAGGCATTCGTACGTAGTAGAAGTAGTGAGAGTTAGACAAAAAGATTTGTTTAATGTAACTGCATTATAGAAGATAATTCATATTGGCATAATTTTATTTCGTGAAACATGCCCAAGTTTATAGAGTGAAAATACGTTTTTGAGAGAGAGCCAAGTTAACTTCATCTGTTAGGAAGTAAATGCAATTACCCAAGAACTATACCATGCATACTGTCACATTAATCACCAGGCATGGGGCAATATCTCTCGCTAGAACGTCTTTATGGTCGGCCCTTACTTCGAAACCACGCGCACATTTTCTTCTCGCTGGTCTTATGTCTGTGTTCTTCATCAAGAATGCACACATTCACACATCCACAACACCCGTTTATTTATAAAACATTCAAAATCAATCGCTTATTATTTGTTACTCGCGTTATACCATAAATATTAATTCTAATATTGACGTATAAATTAACTGTAACTAATTAAAATAAATGTCGTAACTTTTATGAATTGTATTTAAAAATATTGCGGTTCAATTGAAGATCTATGACATAGTTTATTTCTTTGTTTTTTTAATGTTGCTTCTTAATTCAAGATTTAATTTAATGTATCACAACAACTTCACAAAGATCCATTAACGACATCGACCACCTAGAAACTATTGAACTGCTTCGATACACTGATTCCAAGAAGTATCTTTCGGCGAAGTTAACATAAAAGGTTCCGGAAAGAAATCACAGTTATCGAAGTTGACGTAGCGCGGATTTTCATGAACTCCAACACCAGGCGAAACATCTGCTATAAATACGCAGCTTGGAAGCGGGTGAAAGGCTTGTTGCTTCTCAAAGCGCTTCCGGTCGATAATGGAATTCGCCGTGGCTGCCTGCCGGCAGCGGTCCGCACGGCGTCGTGAAAAAGAACGGAGCGACCGCCCCGGGGGCCGGATGCTGGGCGCAGATGGGCTAGGTCAGGGGAGTAATGAAGACATATGTCGAGGAAGTTTAGAAGGTTTCGAGTTTACAAACTTCGTTTTTTTGTTGCAATTTAATAAAACTTCTTTACACGTCTTTTAGTCTAGTAATTTTTCTAGTTATATACTTCGTATGATGAAATACGTTGAGCAATAATTTCACGATAAAGTAATTAAAATTGAAGTAAACTTCTGTAGCTGAAAGGAAGATATACGGTTTCTTAGCTTTAGCTTGAAGAAATTAATGTTTATATTTTACCTCCAAAGAATTTAACCTATCGATCGATAAACTGGCTCTTGTAGGAGTGGTACAATTCAATATATAGTCGAAAGGAATCGACAGTTTACTTAAAGATATTTTATTCCTACATTTTTTACTTAATATTGTATGTATTTCCGAGATAATTTGAATAGCAAATTTCACGAGCAAATATTTAATAAAGTTTCGGAAATCTCTCGAAAAGAATTAACAGGAAAAAGAGTCAGAATAAAAGTCAGAAATAAATCAATACCAGTCAGAAGTTATAAACTTATTTAATTTTAATTGATTTTATTTTTTGTTATAAATTTATGATTTAGAAGTTATAAATCAATAACAAGTCATAAGTATAGATATCAAGTCAGAAGAATCAATAATCAGTAAAGAAGAATCAATAGCAAGTCAGAAGTATCGATAACAGTCAGAAATAAACATTGTAAGGTGCTACACAACAGCTGACTACTCTCTGTGAGAGGGTGGCAGTGGCGTCACGACAAACTATAACTCGTGCCTGGCAGGCGACCGGCACGAGAGGAGCCCTACTTTCGCCCGGTTGGATCCCTTCCAGAAGCCCACGCGCGCGCCGCCCCTGCCACAGACGGGACGCCGACAGCGGCGTGGACACTGCCGCGTTCAAGGTGAAACTCGATGCCAGACAACCGCACGAAAACCCCCTGCCTTCGAAGCGATCTTCTCATGATTCATTCGTTTTAATGTACGAGAAGTTATGTTATAATCCTGGTTTTCTATCTTACATTGAATTTCAAAACATAAACATAGATCCAATATCTAGGTATGGAATCGAAGAATGTATGGAAAATAAGTATATGTAAGATGGATTTGAGGATTGGACATACGTCATTGTTTTCGTGGAGGATGCATTTCAAAAATTGTATATTAATGTAATTATAAAAATTAGTTTACCACATGTTTGTCTAATCTTTTAAACTGATTAATATAACCGAGGTAAACATAGTTTCTTATTTCATGAAAGGAGCTGTATTTTGTCTTGGGGAAACATATTTTTCATATGATTTTTTTTTCGTAAAATATGCTTTAGAAAGTTACAAAATGTATTCGTTAATTTCAAAGATTCATACTTCATGAGACTAAAACCTAAAACGCTAATGAACTAAAAACATATGTACCCAATTAGGACGATTGAATGTTCTTTACATGACAATTATAAACCCTTTTCTGGCAGATTATATAGTGTATACGCAGAAAGTTGCACTTCTTTTACATTGCTTGTACCTCCAAAGGGTTTTCTTCATTAAAGCATCAGACAATTACTTGGAGCTACGTGGTCTTGGCAAACACCAGTTGTTTGTCATGCGCTATTAATTAAAATACATCTCCGCGGAAGTACATGTAATAAAACGTTCACCATGTGTAACATCACATTCTATTTTAGAGTGAAAAATATTCGAAGACTCGTGGAGGGAAGCCACGTGGATCAGAGCAAAAGTCTTCACTTAAATGTAAGACCATATACAATAAGTTCTTCGTCTTGCTTCGCAATGTTGTGTCCATCTGATAGTAAACGATCTTCATATTTTAATTACAATTTTGAACTTATATTTTATTCCATTGAATGGGACTTTATGGTCAAATGTCGACTGAATTTATGTCTTTGGTAAATTTTTAATTTTCGGTTGTGAGGAAATACATGGTGAGTATTAATTTCGTCTCCTAAGTCTGCACCTTCACTAATTCGTGCCTGTTGTTCACAACTAATGTAATTAATTAATACAGTGGGTAAATTCCATACTTAGTATGTGACATTTCGAACAGAATGAAATTTTCTAAGAAACTAGTTTTCCTTCTTTTAAGTCCTTGCATTCAAGTACAAATTGAATAAAATAATCTAAGTGCATCTATGAATGTCAAGTGACTGCAGCCAATCTCAAAACAATATTAGTTATAAGTAGTTGTATATCTTAGCAATAAAAACATTTTGGGACATAACAATTTCGTTGGATAAAATCGTACAATACATATAAGTACTTCGTTTAAAATAAATTTGATATTTTTTATTTTCATTGACGACGAGAACTATCAAACTTGGTAATTAAGTTCATGCTCAGAATTCTTCTGTTGATAACTTTAAAGTTTGTCTATAACAACCTTAAAAATTAGGAAAAGTATTTCTTGCAGCCGGCTGGATGGATATCAGCACTGGCTGTATTGATCTACTTAGAGTAGTTGCAAATAATATTTTCCAAGTCAGGTACATATAGTAGGAGATACCTGGATTGAGAAACTCCTTAAGCGAGTGTGTAGGTTGGCGGCGGATCTAGTCTCCGTGGGGGGGGAGTACATTTGTCACCGCGATACACTATACTTACGTGACTAACAATTCACGCGCCCAGAAGCACGAAATCAATCAATTCAAATGGAAAATAATCAAGGAATTCCCCGCCACTTGTGTCGTCGCTGCCTCTTACACATGTAACTTATGACATATGACTATATGACAATATATTGAAGTGTGTGTGTGTGTGTTGTTACTTTTTCTTCTTTTTTTCTTCGTATTTTTCTTCCTTATCTTCTCTTTTTTTTCTACTCAACCGACGAATTAATTACAAATGAACAATATCCGCTCTAAAAATGACGCAGCCCAACATCAGCCCAGTTTCGAATCAGCTCTTCTCTTGTAAACTGGAGTTCCCCTGATCCGACCCACCAAGTTTCTCTGCCCCGGGAGACGACAAGCTTCGTGTATCAGGCGCCGCTCGAATGTCACCATCCAAAAGTGGGACCGGACGCAGACGGTGTCTCCGCTGTCTCTTCCACGAAGAGCTGCGAAGCCGGGCGCGCGTTTCGGCGGCGGCGGCGGCGGCGGCGATGGGCCGGGCGCTCCGCAACACTGCACAGCCGCTGTCTGCTCATTCGAGTTTGTTTTGAAGCCTAGGCGATTTACGCGGCCGTTTACGAGAGGCTGCGCTCGATGGCTGCAAAAACGAGTGCAGGCGGCGCGAGGCGGCGCGACCGACGCGGCGTCGAGTGACGGTAGCCTCTCGCGCCGCGATTAATGGCCCTTTTGGACCCTTCCCAACGGCATTAAAGTGGACTCGCATCCCTCGCTCGACGGATGGATACTTGGGATGGATGGATCGTTGCGTCCTTTTATTACGGAAATAAAGAACTGAATTTAGCTATAATCTGTTATATGACGGTTAAGAATTAGCCAGGCAGCACTTTCATAAACCTGTCAGAAATAATAAGAGATTTTTAGTTTGCTTTTGTCAATTATTTTGTCAGCTGCTTGGATTATACTTTCATGTCAAGCACTGAACCCTGTCTAATATTATATACTGTTTTTCATGCGGCTCTATCTTGTATTACACGAGTCTTTTTGGAGTCATATCATAAATTGTGCATAATACTGTTATATTGTACACGAATTTTGTATATATAATAATACTTGCGATATGCACAACTCACTGTACTTCCTGTTGAAAATTGGAAGTTTGATGACGTAGAGCCAAACTGTAATTGGTATAAATAAAGAAAACTATTCATAATAAACATCTTAAGAAAACGTGTGAATCTATTGCTTTTTGAAATTCAACTGGAAAGGAATGTATCTTTGTATACGAAAAAGCAAAATTCCTCTTCATAATAAACCAGATATTTTTATTTTATGAGTACTACTTATTATTTTAATAAACTTTAAATTTTCTTTTTAGTTGTCGGTGCGGACAGTACATTTTTCAGTAATACTCTGTTCACTAAAAATAGACTTTCCCGAATATTTTATTTTGTATTGTAATTAAGTAATCATCTTTCGTTGCTATTAATAAAATCCTTATTATGTCACTTGCTTCATACGCTCTTTCGGACGTCCGTATGCTAGAATTGCTGTCACGTTCCAAACACTGAATTATTCATCTAAATAGATTGAGTCAAGTGAAGAAAACTCGTCAAAAGTTGACGTTTCAAGTACGAGTTATAATATTTCACTGGGCTGTTTTTACCAAACTGTCAGATTCAAACTTCACGATGACAGTTCCATGCAGTTGAATTATCCGCTGACTTCTCTGCGTTTGGCATTTGCTTGACGCGCGAGATAGAAAGGGATTTATTGGTGGAATGAAGCTGCGGCGAACAGAAATATTGGTTCAGTTCCTCCAGGTTTGAGAAGTATGATCTGGTTAAACTGAATGGTGATATTGATAACGGAGTGGACTACTGGAATCAAAAGCCCAAGCAATGAGCGTATATTCGTGACAAGATGAAAGGTGGGTGGGAGCGGAGAATAAAAGAACGCGGAGAATGGAATAATGCAGTCCAATATCCCGATGGAAGCGAAATGACGGAACAAGAACACGACTAACAGAGGGAAGAATGGGTCGCAGAATAAAAGGAAGAGAGTGAGTGGGACGTTGAATAAACAGCGACGAGCAGATCAACCGGAAAAGCAGGGAAGGGGTGGCGGTGGGTTGCGAGTGGGCGTGGTCGTTCCGAGAGGGGCGTGCCACTCTGATGCCGCGCCGACAGCCCGCGGACACCGTCATTTGTTCTCCTCCTGTCGACGGCGCCGCAAGTCAGCAGTCGCAAGGGTGTGAGGAGGGCTTCGCGGCTGACCATCACACACCAGGACTTACGCCTCATTTCGCCTCTGGTTGTATGTTTTCTCCTGTTCAAAACCTTAATCATTCAAATTTCCTCAAAATGATGGTTAAAATGATCAAGCTGTTTGTATGTTCCCTATTTCGGAATAATTTTTCAAAATAATTAACACGAATATCCTAACGTTGATATTTAAATAAAATAGTTTGTAGAGAATTTATTTATCTCGTGTGATAAATGAAACACTTCACAAATGTTATTTCAACATTTTTACGCAGATTTTTACTCTTCTCTTGAATATAAATTAAAGCTACAATATCTGCGGCAGTTCTTGAATTGTAACAAATTCAAAAATGGTATGGTCCTTTATCAAAATCGGCATTACCTTGTATTAGTTCAGAAAAGTAAGTTATCGAGTTTGATTTAGTATCGTAATGGATATCTGATTATACTTTCGTTCTCCTTAAACAAAGCTGTTTTATTGTCCATTGTACTTTCTATGACAAACACTCCCATGTTATTTCTGAATGTTAGGTCAATTTTTAGTTAACTATCTTTATCAGTTCTTCTTTTTTGTAACCAAGTGATGATTAATAAGAAACTGAGAATCCACACGTGTGATTATTCTATTCAGTAACATAAGACGCTCTTTTCTGCATTTGATTTTACCCATCGTCCACGGAACACCAGCGCATGTTTTCCAGCGCAAAGAAACAGCCTTGACCGAGCGTGGCTGCGTGGCGGGTGGTGTGCCTGGTCGTGCCTGCGTCTCGGAGCGGTGGCAGCTCGGCCGGCGGACGCCATTTGTCTAGCTGGAGCGGAGCAGGCGACGCGCCGAGCCGCCTGGAAAAACGACAAGTCCCGGGTGCAACGCCGCCGGCAAGCCGATGATATTGCCGCTGTACGCCACCGCTTCGGTTTTGCGGCGCGGCCCGAAGCGGCGCGAGCGTCGTGCGGCGCCTCACGCTAAATTGCGCGCTTTGATAAATGGACGTCTGCTGCCGGCGTCGTCTTTTTGCCTGTCATACACACTGATGCGCCGTTCGCATGTAGAGATCGTTGTTTCCTAGGTCAGTGAAAGTGTTTCGTAGAATTTGATAGTAAGGCTTCCTAGAAAATTTTACTGAAATATTGATTTTTGAATTAAGATACAATTGTTGTGAATTTTGTGATTTAATTCATAATTTTTAATGACAATTTAATGATAATTTTAATAATTTAAGATCTTTTCGATCCTGTAGCGGACATCAGAGCTGACAATGAAATATATTTTTTGTGCAAAAATTATTTGAAGAACTGTGACAAGTGCGTAAGCAAACTGGATCGTATGTATATTGCCCGTGTTTTCCGCCCAGACGATGCAAGTTATGTACCATGAAGTTTGCTTCCGCATTTGTCATAGTCCTTAATAAAAATTATTTGTAAATAATTCTTGAAAAATATTATGCTCAGATCTGATAATGATTACTGAGTGTTTGAAGAGATCTTAAGCCACTAAAATGCAGATACAAAGACAATACTTGTATTTTAATTTTTAAGAAGGTATCAATATCACCAACAATGTCTTAATTGATTTTTGATATATCGTCTTCATAATGAATATTAGATTCATATTAATTTATCAAAACTTGTTAGTTAATAAGTAAGTCGAATCATTTTCACAGCACCGACGCATAAAAAATTGCCTTCCTTTTTACAATTATATACTATTTTCAATGCATATAACTAAATATTTCTGATCGGTGAAATGCAACGTTACAAAACATGTTGAATCTACAAAACTCTTTACTATAACTACTTAGCTAAATTTAAAGTTGGTATCCGCTCTCAGAAATAAAATATATGCCAAATGAGAATGAAATCCATAAATTTAACATACGGATGGCATTTACTTCGACATAGTACAGTTCTTCAAGAAAACCAAGCAAACGTTTTACTATTTATCTTGTGGGAGACTAGAACATTGACGGAACGACGAAAGCGTCTTTCACAATTTAGTGTGTCGATCCTTTTGGGGAGATGATGAATGAGCCATCAAAACTATAACACCAGGACATCCGTAATAACGTTAGATACGAAAGACATGGTATGGTCGTAAATGTCTTCAGTTGCGATCCTCCAGGGTGAACGGCTATTAACGGTCATGAAGCTAAGGACGCGCGTACGTTCTGAAAGATGATCGGGTAGCTGGAGCAAAAAAGTTATTTTGTTTCAATTTTCCTAAATAAGCGGTTTTATTAATACACTAAGCTAAATGTTTAACCGTGGCTGATATGAATAAAATATAGAATATGAATAAAATATATATCGATTCCAAACCTTTTTCAATTGTTTATTGAGACACACTCCGTACGGTAAACATGAAATGGTACATATTTGTCTTTTCAGCTTTGCTCAGTTTTGATTTTTCTCCTTGTTAGAAGTGTTGATAATAGTAATTAAGACGTACCTTATATTTATTTATTTGGTTCAGAACAAATATTCCAAAAAAAATTGTTCTTATATTAAGTTGTTAATATTCTAGAGTGATCATAATTATTCGAATCTATACATTTTCTTAAATATAATAATAATAATAATAATAATAATAATAATAATAATAATAATAATAATAATAGTAAAGATAATATTAGTGATAAGATAGTAATATAATGAGCGAATTACTCGTGTAATAGAAAATAATAAAACTAAAATATTATATAATAATAGTGGAAATTTCGAAAACATGCTGGAACAACCATCATTTATATTATTCAAAAAGTTGAAGGTTGTTGATTCTTTCAGAAATGTTGAATAGTTTGGTTGGCTGTTCGCGTTTCTGGAATGCTTGGGGGGCATGCCCCCCAAGATCTCTTGGACCGCAAAATGATTTGGTTTTTTTAAGTTTGTTAATTCTTTAATTTTTTAATTTTGTGTATTATTAAGGTTAATTTATAAGTTGATCCGATAGTTGGATCGTGAATAATAAAGTTGAAGGTTGTTGATTGTTTCAGAAATGTTGAATAGTTTGGCTGGCTGTTCGCGTTTCTGGAATGCGAACTTTTTATATTGCATGCACATTTTAAACATTTTACAAGCATTTTGTATTGCACATTTTATATTCGTAACAATTTTTTGTTACATTGCAGTATCACATTGGTTATGCGTTGAACGAATACAAATTATGTCATTCAATGGTCAAATAATCCAGTGATTTTTTTATTCCTTGCTTGATATTCTTTACAGTTAGTAAATAAGGACCAAACAGGGCAGTTAAACTTTCAACATGAGTCTTTAGTACTAGATATGGGCACACAATAATTGCCATTCATAAACAAACTTAGATAAACCTCATCAGCAGAAAGCGCGGGAAAAAAGTAATGGTTGAAGAGCGAGTGTGCAAATGAACTGGAAATTACAGAAGGCATCGCTGAGTAGGTATAAAATAGAGGCTACTGTACAATGAGGTTGGGGTTATTTGGAACGGGGCGAATTAGGAATTGAATCCCCAGAATCCTGGTGTTAGAGGAACTTTTCCGAAATGGTTTCAATGGAAACTGAACGGAAATGAAACACAAGATTCGGGGGGGGGGAATCAAATTAGTGGTGCCACCATATACAACAGAAATTTTTGTATTACTTCAAAAGATTATTTAAAATCAGTAGCTGTTCGTGGTTTTGTGAACTGGGGGTGCCACATTACGAAGTGAACTAGAACGTGGAATACTGTTTTTAAGTACACAAAGAAGAAATTAAAACAAGTTTTAATCAGAGTTATGTTTATTTTGTCGTGTAATGTGATGTAGTGTTTTCTGCTCCACGGTGCAAAAACTTCACACACAAATTTGTAGACATTTTTGAGAGAGTTTTAAAAGTGCACCAGGAGCACTTCAATGTACCCCGAAAAATGGAAATATCCTTTTCAAATTCATCACACCACGAGATCGACAGATCGATCTGGGAATTTTCATTTTGGCGAAAATTCTGTGTACGATTTAGGTGCTAGAGGTGTTCACGTACAGCGGACAGACTATTTCGAAAATCTCTTTTTCTGTATAACGGACCTCCTAAAACGCGAATCCCTCAAAATATCGATATTGATTTTTTCTCAACCATTATACTTTTTACCCTACATTACGTCTACGAGAAAGTAATCGTTAATTTACAAAGCGCAGATGGAAATCCCGAATAAAGGGTGCTTATTTTGAGTGCCAGTGGAAAGGACGTGATGGTAAGGACAGAGAGGGAGAGGGGGAAATGGATGCAAAGCGATGTCGTGGCCAAGTGGGGTGAAAAGTTTCGATATTTTTTCTGAAAATGCTGCGATCCTCTAAAATGTAAATGTCCGCCATAATCTCGACATAGATTTTTACAGCAATATACTGCTTACCCCGTACTACGCCTACGAGAAAGAAAGCATGAATTGACAAAGCGTAGATGAAAAGTCTGCACAATGTGTGCTGATCCTGAATGCCAGTGAAGAGGGCGAGATGGTAAGGAAAGAGAGAGAGAGAGAGAGAGAGAGAGAGAGAGAGAGAGAGAGAGAGAGAGAGAGAGAACGGGAAGAAAGAGCTCCAGAGGGGGGAGAAAGGGTGCAAGTCGTGACGAAGTCAAGACTTTCGATATTTCATCTGTATAATCGATCCCCTAAAACAAAGATCCGTCAAAATCTCGACACGGATTTTTTGCAGCAATCTATTACTTACCCCATACTACGTCTACGACGAGAAAGTCAGCATGAATTGACAAAGCGCAGATGAAAACCCCTATCCTGATCCTGAGTGCGAGTGGAGAGGGCGAGATGGTAAGGAGAGAGGGTGGAGGAGGGAAAGGGGGTGCAGAGCGAAGCCGGGGGCGAGGCGGGGTGAAGAGTGGCGTCGCGTGAGCCGCAGGTGATTATTTCTAGAAGCCTCCGGCGGCGGCGCTCGCGTTGGCCTGCGCGAGGCGGGCGGCGAGGGCGGAGAGGGCGCCCGGAGGGGAGATAAGCGCGAAAATCGGAACTACCCTCTAGCATGCGACGCGCCCCCTCCCCGCCTCCGCCCCCGCTTCCCAGACGAGGTCGCCTGCTACGCGCCGCGCACGCCAGAGTTGAACACCAGTACCCACTCCTGCACGGTTGAAGGATGAGGGAGCTCGTCGCGAATTTTCTATTTGAAAAGTACCAAACTGTTTTATAAATTATTATTAAAATTATTATTTCTACAATTATTATTATTATTATTATTATTATTATTATTATTATTATTATTATTATTATGACTTATTACATTATCATGAGTAAAACCAAATGAATGCACTGCAACCACCCGAACACAGCGTGCCCCCGTACGTAAACCTTTAATTTCTAATTAATCTTTCACATTTTTCCTCGTAAGTTTCATTGTATTTTCTTCTTTTGTTCTACGAATAATATTACAATAAATTTTCATCAAATAGTACACGAGTCTCCAATAAATTAAACAAAGGTGATTAGAAATATGATAGCACATCAGCCAATGGAATCGTCTCAATTTACTTTCCCATATTAATTAAATGAAAATATTATTATTTTTTTAAATAATCTAGAAAAATATGAATATTTAAAAGTATCATTTTAGCATTGTCATGAACTCTTCTAACAATTGGAAGCGTTCATTTGGTACCAGACGTATTTTTCGCAATTATTGGCAAGGAACATTCAAATCTTTCTTTTGTGCATTAATACTGTTTCTCTTTGGTTATAATCCACTAAATTAGTGCTTCGATTATATTTTAGTAGAACTGAATGCATATAATTGCATGTACGAGTGCAGAATATCGAAATATATGTACTGTATGGAAATTAACTATTATATAGGAAATGCATGGGTCTTTATTTACGTCAGTCATTAGGAAAACATCATCTCAGATTTAATTTTGTTGGCTCAGTAAAATTTTGTGTCAAATATGGAAGGACTCTAGGTCGAGATATGATATTATTAGTTTAAAATGGGTTGATCGGAAGTTGGCGGTGGTACGGTTCCTATGGTTCCTTTAAATGATTTATTATTTCTCATGTTGGCATTTTGGTTCATTGTGTCATTGTTCATTGTTATTCGTGCAGGTCAGCATAATACTATTCCCTTTAAAATAAATTTTCTTAAAAGTGAGGGAGTTATATAAAACAGTGAGAGAGCCGGAGCAACAGCGGAGGCACAAACCAGATCGCGAGGCCGAGGGTCTGAAGACCCTTCCGAACGTAACACGTTGAATCCGTCCGGTAGCAACGTGCGTTAGCACGTCGCGGACCACGTGGTGCTAAAATGCGTTGGTTTTAAAATTGCGATGGCTATAAAATTAATTTTTTGGATGACTTGTATCATACAATCTTCTGTTTGTGTTGTTGATAACTGACTTCTTCCTGGTGAACAGAATTTTTCGTTTCTAAAGAACCGTGCCATCGTCAACTTACGATTTCTTTTTAAATTGTTTAAATGAACTAAATACTCATTACCTGAAATTATTTGGATAAGCGATGTAGAATAATACAATTTTTTAGTGTTGTTTCTGTTAATCGTAATGTTAATCCATCAGAATGTGTGCTTTCACATTCAAGGCGATTAGAACACCAAATAAAATACCTGTAAAATATTGTTTTTTGATTTTTCACGGGTAGCATATCATTTTTACAAATATGAGACATTATAGAGCTGTGTTTTTATGAAACCAGTGTTAAATAAAGATCATCGAAGATTCGTTTCGTATTGAACTGCTTACGTGTTATATAATGTTATGTTAAACTTGTTTTGTAATTATACGTTTTATTTCACTTCCTCCGTAGAAAGAAAACCAAATGAATACCTTCAGCGCTTTTATTCATAATTTTCTCCTGTGTATTTCAATCCAACAATCGAAGTTTCATTCTATTGAAAATACCAGTGAGATGTAATTTTTTAACATTTCATTGTTTCATTTGTTCATGTAGCCATTTTGTCTTTTGTCTGATCCTGGCAATTATCTTTCTGCTAAAATGAAGGCAGTCGAAGTTATATATCTTCTGTTAATGATAATTGTAGCAGTTTTAATTCCAGGATTTCGAATACCGGTGACGTTCTTCGTTGCCTATATGGTGTTTAAAGAGAGGAAACGTCGAAGTCTCACTAAAGACGGTAAATATTAAAAATACTCCATGTCTCGTACGTGACGTTTTTGGTATGAATGGTTGACCCGACGAAGGATCGTAATGACAAACCCAAAAATAATTAATAGTTTGTTTTGACGATAAAACCTTTTGTTATTAATACGTGATATTATATCCGTTTTATTGCTTTAAAGATTTATGCAGTTCATAAATTGACTCTTTGGCGTGGTTCAGTAATTTACAGAATTTCTAAGCTTTTATAGTTATATAGTTCTTGATGACATCATTTATTACGGGCAATCGTAAAATGTAAATAAACTCTCCTACATGATAGAAATTGACATCTTTAGACTTTAAGAACTGGATTCCTATGACTTGGAAAAGTTCTTTGAATTTTATTTGAACTATTTCAGAACAAATAAGGTGCTGGCATATGCAATATGACATTTTACAATCATTATGATTAATATTTACGTGATAAAATAAAAAAGTATATATCAATTGTACAATTACATCTCGTATTGAGTTTTCGGGAACATAACTTCCTTCTAAAACTTCTCTCTAGAACTCTTGTGACTAATGAATATGAACAATTAACATATATTTTGTAACAATGGTAGTCTTCCTTGAAAATGCGTGGGTGCTATTTGTTATTTTTAAAGGTGCTTTTCAAATTTCGTGCTCTTCAATATATTCGGCGTATCACTGTAAAATGTTGATTTTTCCTGTTGGTGTTACCGCCATTCACATTCATACGCATGGTGTTATAGCTAGCAAAAGAAGAAAACTTTGTGACTACTTTCATAATTGAAATGTTCGTATTAGTTTCTGCAGGAGGCCATGCCTTTATGACTTATAAAATGTGTTCAATTTTTTCTTGTTCATAAACATATCGATGTTTAAGGAACGTTTAAAAATACTGTAAATGAGTTGGTGATGCACCGTAGCGTAATCTTTATTTGCCATTTAGGCCTTGAACTGATTTAAAGAAGTATATTTAATGATACATGATAAATATTTTTTAAGTTAATATTGATTTAATGCTATTCATAAATAGATCTTAGTTTATCATTGTTTTAAAATATTGGAGGTTTTGAAGATAATACTAACAGAAAAATATTAGGTAATAAAAATTAATTGTCTGTTGTCTACCAATTAAAGTAGTATTGTTTTACATATATCGTTGATAAGATTTAATCGATATATATATATATATATATATATATATATATATATATATATATATATATATATATATATATATATATATATATCCTTTTCAACGGGAAACTAACATTCTCACAAATATTGAATATATAACAAATTTATTTGCCTTTATTCGTATTCATGTTGGAATGTTTCTCTCTTTTAACTAATTATTTTTCTTACCTTACTAGTATTTTTTATCGGTTTGGACTTTCTCTGCTTATGCCTTTCTATTACACTTTCCACACTAAGCCTTAATATCGCTTATTGGCAATGAGATGAGGTATTTCAGTTTTACAGAATGTATTTGTTTAATGATTATGTTATTGAAATTACTACTACTATGTAAAATTATGAAAATTGATCCAGTTGCTAAGTAAATAAAATTACAATATGTTAACGACAAAATTTGAGCTACAAGAATTTTGAATTTATTTTTAGATTTTCTTTATTTCTTGGAACTAAAATGTGAATTATTGGTAGGGGATATTCAACTACTTTTATATATTTTATGTCTTTGCTCATAGTTGTTGCGTTGGGTGCGTTAATAATTATGAATTCAGGGAACAATCGGTTATTAAACCTGAAAAATGATCGATAAGGGCGTTGACGTTCTAGTTCGTAAATTCTTTAGAAATTAATGATCACAAAAAGAAGAAAATATATATTTTGGTTGCAAAGTTGACTCGATCTCTGAAGGTAGTGCTAAACAGAAATACGTTTTTTAAAAGCAGATAACGTTAATAGACACGTTACTAGAGGAATTTGCATACTTTCGAAAAGTCAGTGACGAATATTTGAGTTGCAATATATACCTGGTACCTGCTAGATGACCCGCGATAAAGTTTTTATTCCTTAATTTCCCTCGCTGAATCAGGCTTCAGAATGTGACATAATTTCAGTGTCGAGAAAAAAGTGAATTGATTTTACATCTGAAGGGTACACCTTACGTACACATTTGCTTGAGGTTGTCCCTACAACTTTCGTTTCAAGTATGCAAACTTCAAATGTCCGAAAAGCTTTAGCAGAATGGATGGTCAATATTTTTTTAAGAGGAAAAATCGTGGGATGCGGCGTTGAGAGTCAAATAAATTGGTCCAGACAAGCGGCGGCGAGGGAGCAATGGGCGGCGGGGCGGCGACTGATCACGCGAGGGACGGCTGTCAGAGGCCGAAAATCGATGAAGTCGTAAGATCCCGAGGGAGTGCGGGACTGACCGGGGGTTCGTTGGGTGCTGCTTGCAGAAGACGCGGTACAGCGCGGACGAAGAGCTGCCGCCCCCTCCGTCCCCGCCGCAGATGAAGGAGGTGAGCAGCCTGGACGGCGTGCCGAGGACGACCGCTGCCGACCGTGTCCCGGGGGACACGGCCACACAGCACGTGATCCTTCGCGACGGAGTCCAGGTAAAACGCCTGTCCGCTCGTTGTCGAGGGCGCCCGCCCACACGCCTTTCGTTCGTCGACTGGGCTGCTTCGAGATATCGCCAGTTGGTTGTTGGTCTCGCTTTCGATACCGGTGGAGATTTACATTCCTTAAAGCATTTAAGAAATAATATTTTTTCGAAAGTCTCGAGGAGGTCTTCAAAGGTCTCGTGAAGCTGCCTAAACAATTTTTAAGCTAGCGTATTCTTTAGGAAAAATATGTGGTAGCCATCGTTTGTTGTGATAAGTTATCTGTATTTGAACATTGTTTCAATATAAAAATAACAACTGAGCTGCTTCGACTGGGCTGCTTCGACTAGGTTGTATAGACTGGGCTGCTTCGAGATCCGCTCGTTGTTGAGGGCGCCCGGCCACACTCCTTTCGTTCGTCGATTGGGCTGCTTCGAGATATCGTCAGTTTGTTGTTGATATCGTTTTGGTTACCAGTGGAGATTTACATTCTATAAAACATTTAAGAAGAATATTTTTTCGAAAGACTCGAAAAAAATATTATCCATGGCCGAAAATTGGTTAAGAGATCATTGTGAAACGACATAAATAATTTTTAAACTCGCATATTCTCTAGGAAGAATCTGTGGTCGCCATCATATGTTGTGATGATAATTTGTCAGTGTTAGATCATTGGTTTGAATATCAAAATAAATTAAGCACACAAAACTGAAAATTAGAGATAACTACATAAACATTTCTTTGTGGAAGAGAATTATTTTTTTGAAGATCGTCGGCTCTTGGGCTGCATTTTTTCTAGTTCTGGGCTTTGTTGTCTTTGCGTGAAGTCTTCGTTTTCCAGCTGCTTCATGAGATGACAGGCAGTTCCCACACTCGTGCACAGGGGTTTATAGTTTAATCACTGGTTTGGAAGAAACTTGAGACTTGAATGAAAAGTTATTACCTTCGTAATTAGACATTCTTATTTAATTACATGATTATTTATTTAGATGAAAGAAACAAGCAAGTTAAGTGGAGAGAGCGAATATATTTCCTTTATTTGCAATAATATACATTTGCTCATGTGTTCTTAATGCAACTGTTAAAAACTGTAAAAATGTTTCACTGTGTTCCTCTGTTCTTGTACCACATTCGTTCTAGTAGTAAGACAGAGGCAGAAGAACTCATGATGTCAATGTCGTCCAGCTATCTCTAAAGACATCATGCAGATCCCACACTCGTAAAGTTGCAAAGAAAACTTCAAGTTACTTCTCGGCTCTGGGGAGAACCGGATGTTACATCTACAACTGTCAAAGCGTATTAGTCACCAAGAGAAGCAAGGAGAATTTCTGTTGAGAAGGCTGAAGTTGGAATGCAAAGAATATTTCAGTGTTAACTACTCGTTAATATTTAAGCATTCCATTTAAAAAATGAACATATTGATTCATTTTTCCAAATTTAATAGCCACTACAATATCTCGACGTCCGAATATTCAATTCTAATGGAAGAATTTTTCGATATCTTCTTTATCGAAATGTTTCTAACGCAAACACCCTTTGATAGATGTTATACGGGTCTCTCTAAATAAATGTAACATACTTCAAGAGAATTTAGAGAAGTCAACAATTAGCAACTTTTGCCGATGAACATATAGTAAAACTTGCGTATAAGGGATTTACAATATTTTATGCTTGTGACATTTGCCCCTGATTATTAGACAACCCTAAGTTCGGTATAGACATGAAATCTTCATTTAGTCAAAATGTGACCTGCCGAACATCTGTGCATAACAAGATGCCTAAACGTCAGGAGAAAATTTCGCAAATGAAACTGAATGAAATTTTCCACTATGCGGTCTTAGGCAAAAGTGATCATTGTTTATTTGTCTACATGCCCTAGAGGTTTGTGGCATTTATTCTGAGACATCTGTACAGTAAAATGGATTTTAAATTGTACATTTCTATGCTGTGTGACAACAGAAAAGAAAAAAAACATTATTTGAATACCAACTCCATGAACTTGAAATTCTCTGCCTCAACAGTGGAATCTAGTGTATTTTTTTCAACTTGAAATTTTCTCAGAAACTATAATTCGTTGCAGGTCCCTAATGGAAGTCTAGATACTAATTTTCTTTTTTGAAAACATTTTTTATGTTACATAAAACATTTCATCATTGGTATTTTGAAGAGTGTTAAAAATTCAATTGAGGTAAGTTAGAAGCTCATGAGATTATCTTTTTTATCTTGAAATATACCCGCACGGTCTTAGGCATTTTAGAGTCTTTGAAACTTTTTGCAAGGCATGGCCTCCTCTGATCTCCTTTGTACTAGCACTGAACTGCGTCGCTTTACGACCTCTAAAATCGACGACCAGCTGCCCGAGTCCTTACTTGACACTTAGGCTTTTGAGAAACTATACATTGGTCCATCTCGCCATTCAGCGGGATATCACTGGCACATCCCGTGATAAAATTTTCACTACACTTACGGGACTAATGACCTTAGCCGTTGACGCGCCCGGAATTACCAATCAATAAAAAAATTCAATTTAAACATTCAAAGTTTTGTAGCAATTTTTTCTTTTCGAAGCTTGTTCTGAATGTAATAATTGACTATTTTAGATTCGTTATCTCTTCCTGAAAGCGAAAGTTCGCTTTACGAGAACCACAAACACTTTGTTTTTGATTGATCGATTGATTAGTGATTCCACTCGCGTCAACTAGTAAGGTTATTTGTCCCGTACGTGTAGTGCATGCGCTTTTTGTCGGGAGGTGGCCGTGATCCCCCCGCTTGATGGGGAGATCCGGCGCTGATCTACCGTCGACTAGCGGAATTTTTCCCTACCAGGTACCTCCCACCTGCAGGATATCGCTCGAGCCGGGACAAACTCTAAGCCCCTCACCGGTCTCCCGGCTTGTGTGGTAGTGTAGTAAGTGTAAGTAAGTGGACAAGGAATGGGAAGGAAAGATCGCGCGCGGCCTGTGACTCGCTTGGTAAAGTACTGCTCAGGCATTCGCTTGGTGTTGTACGAAGAAATCACAGAAAACTACCTCTCCCGGCCAGACAAATTGTGACCTATCGTTTGGACCCACAGTGAAATCGCGTGGCACGTGCGCGCGTCACCCCCCACTTCGCTCTCTGGCGCCGCGTCGCGTTGCTTTGCCACGCCTGACGTCGTCAGCCGCTTTGAGACGAGAGCCCGACGGCGGCGTCGGCGGCGACACCCGCGCCTGGCGCAGGAGGGCGGGGCGGGCGGGCGGGCGGGCCGGCGCGCGCAGCTGCTCCACAAGCTCTGTTATGTCGCGTCTCCTCGCCGCCGCTTGTGTGGAGGCGGCCGTTTCTGCGATTCGCCCGTCGCCTCGGCGCGGCGCGGCGCCGCTCGCAGGCGTCTCCTTCTGCCTGGTGACGTCAAAGCTCCGCGAATAGCCCTCGGAGCCGGCGGGTATTATATGGGCTATTGTGACGCCCCGCGTCATATAATTCGCCCATGACGAGTGTTCCTGGACGCGCTCCCGGGTCGCGCGGCGCCGCTCCTTGCTTTGTGCGCCCCGGCCGTCGCGTCGCGGGTAAACAGAATGCTTGCGACTGGGCTCTACCCTCCTAGACAGCAGGGGCGTTCACACTAGACCGAAGTATTTTTATGTGCATGTCTAAATGATTTTTAAAATGTAGATTTCGTTATACCTCATAATACTTTTCCAGGGAATGTATATGTGACGCCGTCCAGTGCGTGTCCCAATTTGTAAGCATTTGGTTTGCGATGTTAAATTTTGCGTAAGAATCCTTGGCGTCCCGCATGGCGCAATGAGTCATCTCTTTGTTTGGCTTGTTTGTACGATAAAACTAACAAGGTCGTAACTGAAAAAAATTGCTTAGCAACTCGCCTTTCCTCTTCAAAGAGGCGAGATGTTTTCTTCCACCTCATCAATTTTCTTACTTAACATAATATTTTTGTAAACATAAATTTTGGATTACAAATCTACAAAGAGTGCGTTTAAATGAAACGGCGAAGTTTAGCAAGTATAGGAAGCTACAAAGGCAAATTTTCCAATTAAAAAAAGCTAAAACCAAGTAACAAATCTTGGATTTAAAAGAGAATAAGGCGAATCTCTCTAAAGCCGTGATACAATTACCTCAGTTTATTTAATGAAGTTATTTAAAGTTATATCTGACCGTCCTGCAAAGTTAATGTGCTGTATACGTTCTAGTCTTGACATTCAAAGCTGCTGCTACAGGTGTAGCCGAGTGGACACAGGAAGCGAAGCGCAGTGGAAAACCAATAACTTCTCTGAAAAGCATCGGATACATATAAAAAACTTACTCACCTCAAGATGTGCATTCACCTCACTGCGTTGAACGTCAGTGGACAGAATAGGCAACTCCCGAGAACGAGGAAAGAGAGCTAAAAGAATCGAGTTTCCTTCATGACAAGACAACAAAAATGGAGTATTCAAGGATGGTCGTATATATTATAAAGTTGTTTAATTGATCGTTGATTTGAAAATTGGTATAGTAACATCGAATCGAGGCAAATTAACAACAGAAGTTTAGAAATCACGAAGTGAAATTGTATATAACAAAGAAAATTGATGGTAGGCTTTTATTGATAGCAGGAGAATTGTAGAATTCAATCTTTCCGTGAACAAGAAAAAACGTTTCTTTCCCGAAATAAAGTTCATGCACTGTACAAATGGTAATGAAGCAAGTAAAATGTGTAACTAATGGCCCCTAGCTGCAAAACTTGCTGAACTTGTTGGTGACATTTTTTTAAATCTATTTACACAATTGGGTTAGAAATGTAATGAAAGCTTATAAAATAACTTTCTATAAGTAATGTTAAAGAAATCAGAGCGGTATATTGCTTTTCATAATGGTTAAGGATGTAAATAATATTTTTAACATGATTTTTACCCTTGGAGTGTATTATTTCCCAGTTTATGTAACCGCACAGGTAAATCTTAATCATTGACATAAAAATTGTAAGAGTATTACAAATTATATGTAATACTGAATTCCACGATGTGTTTGTTTGTCCAGATAACAACCACCTTGATTCATATGTGTAAAAAATTAAATGTGTTCTTCAAAACAGATCTTCAAATAAAATAATGTTGATTTTTTTGAAAATAGTAGTGTTTTTTGTGTAATTTGGCGACAATTGTAGTCGCCCGCTCCCTCTTTTACTGCGTTTCGTGAAAGTAAAATGAATAGTGATGCTAGGCAGTTGGATGCTACGTAAGTTAGAATTTGTATATTATTTCATATTTGTTTGTTCGTTTCTTCTTCGACCTTTTGCTATAAATTTTAAAATTAATATTTTAGAAATTATTTCAAACCTTTTTCAAGCTGCGTCCTTTAATTGAGTTATATCTGAAAACGAATAGATGATTTGGCTTTGCTTAATAAAATGTGGAATTGAAAAGTAATTCGTGTAAAAATCCAGTAATTTTGATAAATATATACAAGTATTATATTTAATTATTACAGTTTTCTATTCATTTTCATTTTATTGCTAGCGGTATCGCAATGCTAATTGCCAAAATGTGTATCCCATACGAATTTGCGATCATTGTTGCTATCACAGAAGGTGATATCGCTTTTTCTTTCGCGTTAATATAAACTAATAATTTTACTCACGGCTAAAATACGCATCGTGCATCTTTGCTACTTTTAAGTAGAACGCGAAAACAGTAAATTCGATGGCAGAAAGGTGTTTTCGCGTAAGTATTTCAATTAAAAATATACAATTATTTTTTACGCTTCATTTGTTTAAAATTTTTTCAAATGTTAGTTGAAGTGTAAGACAGAAATTGTCGTATTATAATATTATTGAGCCATTAACAATATCTCGAGAAAGTACGTGCTGTTGTAGCACCACTAGTGTATATTCTGGACTCCTATTGGTTGCAAACTATAAATAATCATATTATCCATTTTGGGGTTTAGACGGACCTTTCAGGATTTGTACGGTTGATGGTTTCAAAACCATACTTATGTCGTCGCTCTTTCCCAGAGAAAGTCCCACCAAACTACCCGAATCTCACGCCGGGACAGCCCTTGCACCCAACTTGATCTTGAACTTACAAGTGCATATGTTGTCCGGCGTAACCCATAAGTCCCATCTCGGTGTTTGCACATTTAAACGATTGAAGATTCATATTCTAAATGTACATGATATTGGAGCTCCTTAGTTAACAATAAGACCAATGAATTAGGGTGAGGTCCAGATATTTGTAAAAATGATGAAAGGCGATAAATGAGGGATTGGAATAAGGCTCCCATATTACAAACAAACAGGAAACATCCTTTCCTTATGAGGATTCAAACCACAGCCCTGATATTTCCTTACTAGGGCGCATAAGCTCCAAGCCACTGCCACACCAAGCCGGCTGCTTCTGGGTACAACAATTCGTATCTCAAAACAGTTCTTGAAAAGTTAAAAATTCATTAATTTTTCCTTGTGAAATACAGGCTTGAAAAATAAGTAACTGCAACTGCAACTTACCTTCTTATTTGCCCCAGAATAATACTCGTAAAATAATATACTCGAATTCCTAGATAAAACTTCATACTTTTAATGTTCCCGTTTTTTAAACATCTTATTGTTTTATTGCAATTTTCATTTAATGTTTTCATTCCTAATACAATGTAAGTTGCAATATATTTCCTGTAATATATAAACCAAAAAACTGGATTCATTTTATTACTAATAAATATAATTATTTTTTGTGTTGTCATCTTGCATTTTTGCTTGTTTTTCATATTTATAAAATTCAATGGTATTAATAAGTTTTTAGGATCAGTTCTTTAAATATGAAAATATTTAAATACTATTTTATTAATTTCCTATTTTGTTTTTTTGTTTTTTGTGGTTGTGGTGTACTATTAATTTCATTTCTGAATGACATTCCCAAAATATTACTTCTTTGTAGGGGCCGAGTTTAGTTTGATTGGCGAGGCTTCAACTAGTCCGTTGCTAAGCGTGCACTTCCAGCATTAGTTCACTTTTATCCTCTAGGTGTCTCGTCAAGCAACACGCCAAGTACGGCTTCCTGCTCCGATTAACTCGTGTGACACGCGAAATCCCCTATCCAATGTGTATCCTCACAGTCGGTGAGTGAACTTCCGCAAAGTTGCCTTTACTTTCTACCTTTATGATGCCATGAATTTTGATAGATTTTTAGGCATAAAATATAGAAAGAAAAATACTATAATGCCTAAATAAACAATGTTTTATGTATTATTTCATAATTAAGAAAATAGCAAAGTTTCTATCTTCTGGCTATATTTAAAATACTTTGACAAGCACTGACGATCAATCACATGATGAATTTCAAGTGATTGCAGTATTTGGGCGGAGATTCCTGTTAAAGTAGTAGTATAATAAAAGTAAAATAATAGATATAATGATATATTAGGCTCAACGAGCTTTCAAACACTTGTAATAGGTCTTACCAACTTATGGCGCTTGCGCCAAATGTGGCGCATTGGATAATTACAAATGCTCTGCAATGTGCGGGAAAAGAACAAAAGATTTCAAGTCCCAAAATGATTTCTAATCGCTTCCCTGTCTCTTTCTCCCTCTTTTTATTTTTTCATATGCGTACGTGTACACGGAGTAATATATATAGTTTAGAGAAAGTCATGTAATGCTACGCGAAAAAACGGCGGATTTCCAACGGAAAAAAGTCATTGCCGGGCCCTAATAACGAAAACGTAGATAAATTCAATTGCTAAATTAAGAAAAAATCCTTTTCGGTTTGCAATTTGTCAAAAAAAATTTTTCGTTGGGCGACGATAGATGGCATGAAGGAATGAAGATGGGTAAGACCGTAAAACAGTCCACACTAAGGAACTTTACTACGAGAAAGTCTGTGCCATTCTGTAGCAGTTGTAGTTCTCTCTTTCTCTTTGTCCCTATCAGTCTCTCTTTCCTTCTCTCCCCTTTCTCTCTTTCTCTCTCTCATTCTCACTCGCTCTTCCACAACAATTGTGGTTCCGAAATATAATCTCCAAACGAGACCATCTGACTACTCCAGAACCATCGGAAGGTCCTTGAGAGCGATCACCCTCTGGCCCAAGATGGGCTACTCTGAGAGTATAATCTCTCACTACATTGGAACCGTGGCCCTATGAATGTCTGTATTTTAAACTGCTATATCTTAATTAATATGGTTGTGTGATTTACTATCCTTCTTCGTATAGCGAAGCAGATCTCTTCTGCATTTTCCAACTCTAATCATGAACATGAGAATGTAGAATAGGTACGAGTGTTGTGTGACGCACCTGGTTTCTTAAGTGAAACAAAAATGACTAACTGCATTGAGGTGGACACCACTGAAATGGATTTGTGAGATGAAAATCTGCTTGTGTATTTTAACACTTGATATCCAACAACCTGTTAACACTCCAGCTATGTACATATGTTTCATTTCATAAAAATGTTTAGTTCGTCAAGGTCTGTATGTATTCAGGTGTGCCTTAATAATTTCACTAAAACTCTGTGCTTCACATCATGGTACTTCCAAAGTTTTATGAAAATACTCTTTATCGTCTCGGCGTGTTAGTGCTACGTAGTTAATTGACTTATAATATTTCTCAAAATGCAAAATATATTTTATTCTTCATGACAGACCTGTCAGAGTCTGAAGTTTTACTGTAAAAGCTATTTTGTGGTTCTCTCGTGGAGTTAAAGCACTAGGATATTTATTCTCGGAGTCTCTCAGAGACTTGAATAGAAAGAATTCCGTACACTGCCATACAAACGGTTGCATAAGCCTATTTCAAAGGCTTCCAATACTTACTGTTAAAGGGATTGATGTAATTCTACAACGACGAGCGTTATAGTGTTATGTCAACATCGTTGAGGAAGTTATGTATACAGAAACTAGGATAGTTCCAAGTGAGTCACGTAGCAGTTGAAATATAACTCTTTAATTGGAAGTTATTCAGTTTTTGGGTTTAAGAATATTTACTTCATTTCATATAATTAAAAATCAATTTTAATTATTGTCATTGGCATGCCAAATTGGAACACCAAATTGGAATGAATTGTTTCATAACGAAAAATAGGGGAAAGATACAAAAATATATTCGATTCATTCTCAAAACGTGGCATTGCACCACATATGTAACATACAACTAGGGTCATTTATGATCGTTTGAATAGTGTGATTTTGCTTTAATGTGATTAAATACTATAACCTCAACCCCAATAGATGACAGAGTTGTGTAATTTTTCCTATTGATTTAATCTATCAGTGAAGATCTCCCTCGGATACACCTAGTTCACATAGTTTTATAACAATTTGAATTTACCAGTTTTTCAAGAATTGGTAAGAACAACGAATTAATTCACCGGCTCAGAGCATCACTACAGTGCTTCTGGCCGGGAGGTTCTAGGGTTCGAGTTCCGACGACGAAAGAATTTTCACCGCTAGCTAGATCGAATTCAGCCGCTGTCAAGAGGAGAATCCTAGCGACCCGCTGCTCTCATCGGTAGTTTTCCGTGGTTTCTCCAATCAACACCAGGTGAATGCCGAAGCAGCACCCCAACAAAAGGTCCACGTTCTTGTTCTATCCTGATCTCTTAAACACACACACACTCACTCACTTACTTGCACTACCCTACCACATATTTTCGGGAGTCCAGTCGGGAGCTTAGAGCTTATTCCGGCTGGGGCTGTGCTCCGCTAATGGGAGGTGCCTGGCAGGGAAGATGGCTGGTGGGAGATCCGTTAGCGAACGTGTAGGCCGGCGCCGGACCTCATCATCCAGTGGGGGAAAGATCACTGCCACTTCCTGCGATAAAATTTGCCCTACATGTATTGGACTAATTACCTTAGCAGTTGTCGCGGTCGGAATCATTCAGTGATTATCAATCAATCAATTAATCGCATTAATCTTACAACAAGATCGCGCAGAAATGACTTTCCTCAAACATTTTTCATATAAAATTGATCTTGTTAGCTCTCATCTTCAAAATATTTATGAGAACTATATCACTCATGAAATGAAGACCATTAGTGTTTAAGAATTGATTTACCATATTAACAAACTATAGCAATGATTCACAAAAAATATCAGTTTTCTTTATTTTCTTTATCGATATCTTCATCGTTTTTGTTATCAATCACCTCCTTAGTGCCCAATCATAAGCTGAGATTCATCTATCTAAGAGGCGGGATGTTTCGAACCCTATGTCGATGTGATATAAAGCGCGCTTTTCCATTGTAACATTCAAATAGTTGTTACCTTAACGAAATGGCGAAAAGATATGATGATGCATCAGAGAATGAAACCGAGAATATTATTCGGTATGCTATTCCAGAGAACAACTATAAAAGTAGAAAATACGTTTGAAAACAGTTTGAATTTTTTATAAGAACCGAAGCTATATATTAGAAAAAATACACCAATTCAAGTTATTGCGATTATTTCGAAGGAAATATAATCAAATAAAACTATATATTCCCCGTTTTCGCTACGTGCATTTTCTATTTATTTATATTTGTACTGTATTAATTCTTACTTTTAGATAATACAAGCAGATTACACTACGCATTACGTATAACCTACCTTCCTAAACATACCAGATTAACTTACAAAATTATTTTAAATTCCTTTTAAAGAATTCTTTTAAATTCCACTCGTGCTTTGAACATTTTCAGATAAAACAATAATAACATTTATTGAGAGCAAGTGTCAGTGAGAGGGAGACAGGGAGGCTGAGAGAGAGAGGTGAGAGACATACTGAGAGGGATAGGAACAGAGAGTAAGGAAGAGATTCGGAGGGAGATTGGTGGAAAGATGGCCGAGGGGTTTTGCAGAAACGTTTGGCAGAGTCGTTGACAGAGGGGTTCTAAGAGGGATTCACAGAAAGTTCCGCCGAGAGATTCGCGTGAGGGAGAGTGAGAGAAGGCACGAGGAAGTGTATCAGATCATTCTTTGGATTGCTGGATTACGACCCTGAAGAAGGAATCCGATGCTGAATGACATTTGAAACATGCATGCCAGCTCAACAACTGGTTTAGTTCCAGATAATTCTAAAGATTAAATTTATGTTTTTTTTAGTGTTCTCGTAGTGTTTCATTTTCGGATGATTCCGCATCCGTCACTGCCACTTAGAAACTGTTATTACTCTGTTGTGAGAGTTCTGAACATACCAGTCTCTTCTCAAAGATTGTAGAGCTTTGCTTCTTACAGTTGACTTCAAGAGATGCAATTTAAAGCGAATCAACTGCTGTGATCATTAGTCCTCTAAAATGTGTGAATGTTTTCATCCCGGGAGGTGGCGGGTTTCTCCACCAGTGGATGGTGAGACCCGTCCACGACCTACTTGTCTTATTTTTTAAAAACATCTCCTCTCAAGATATCTCCCCTGGCAAGGTACCGCCCCAGCCGGGTTTAGCTGTAAGCTCTCGAGTGGTCCCTTGACATGCGTGGTAGTGTAGAGCACGTAAGTGTAAGTTCGTAAGGGGAAGGGAAAGGGGGGAAGGAAAAGGCCAAAGAAGAGGAAGGAAAGATCGTGCGTTGTCCGTCGCCCGTTTGGTAAGGTACTGCTCGGACATTCGCCTTATACTTGTCGAAGAAACCACCATCATTCTCCTCCATACAGCAGTTGAATTAGACCTATCTGAGTCGCTACAGAGTCAGCGGGAATGATGGTTCTGAGCTAATCTCAGCCAGTACGACCAACGGAAAACTACAGGAATTTTATCTTAACGTGTGTTCTTTAAATTAGTAATACCGCTTTTCCTGTTTATTATACTATCCATTTCGCATTCTAAACATGAAATAGAGAAATATTAATTTCATGAGAAATTTTCCCTTGAAATTGGTGAAACTACTGTTACATTTTATTATATTACGCAAATCATCTTCTCAAATTGAATTATCCAGATATTTGAATCAACGAGAAGTGTTCCTTTGATCCTTATGACAATCGAACTCGAGAAGTAAACACGGTTCTTTGCATCATCCACTACCTCCATCACAACCATCACCACAACTCCATCACTATTTCAATCTCCGCAGCCGTTATCAGCACTGCCACCACCCGCACAACTCCCACCCCACCACCCCTCCTCACCACCACCACCAACAACTCCGCCGCCGCCGCCGCCACCGGCTATCCTGGAAACTACGCCCTCGTCGCCCTTGGTTCACCCCCGCTTCCTCCACCGCCCGCGCCTGTACCGGGCGCGCGACCTCTGGCGCCATCCGCCGAACGACGCGCGAACTAGCTGCCAGCGCGCTATTGATCGCCGCGTGGGATTCGCGCGCACTCGCCCGCGCCGACGCAGATCCTCCGGCGGCGCCCCTCGCCCGCGCCCCCGCCCTCGGGCTCTCCCTCGCCCTCGCCCTCGCTCTCGCCATCGCTCTCGCCCTCGCCCGCGCCCGCGCCCGCGCCCTCGCCCTCGCTCTCGCTCTCCCTTCTCCACCGCTCTCTGCTCTGTTCGCGTTCACACTCGCTCACCCTGCCTCTATGCAACGCTCCCTGCTCCTTCGCTTGTCCGATTGCTTTCAACAGCCCATTCACGAATCTGACCCTAATTACGATACACAATGTTCTACTTTCTTTTGTTTGTTTACGTGCTTATATTCGTTTACTTTGCCGTGACTTGCTCCCTAACCTCTTCTCTTTCTCTCCCTCCCTCTCTCTCTCTCTCTCTCTCTCTCTCTCTCTCTCTCTCTCTCTCTCTCTCTCTTCCCTCTATCTCTCCTTCTTTCTTTCTTTCTCTCTTCGTCTCTGTAGCTGCCTTCCTCTTACATGCCATGCTCTAATTTCTTTCTTTTGCTGGTTCACTTCTAAACACATAATCATTGGTAACCATTTTTCTCTGAAATTGTAACTCTTGCATTTATGTTATGTCTGTATCTACTTACACTAGAATTTTCATCTATAAATATAATCTATATTTTCTTCATCGCCACTGATGTGTTATTGCTTACTTTCCTTCCTGCTTTACGGCATAATTTTGCATATGTGTATGACTAGCGTATTATATCCCCATCCCGTTCCTTTATCTATTATCTCGTCTGATTCCCTTACTCCAAACACCTTCGTCTGTTAGGTCTCCATTAGACCTTTGTCGGTCAAATAATGTACAAGAGCCGTTTTCTCCTCTTATGACTAAGATAAAATTATCTATACTAATGCTGTATGTCCTTTCTTGCATTTTAGTTGGAATATTACGTCTCGAAGACGCATATTGCAATACACACATCCTAAGAATAGCAACAAAAGCTACTTTTCATGTTCACAAACTGTACAAAAGTATACTTGCTCATAGGTGGGGGTAATTACTGCATTTACTAGCTCCTAGAAAGTTTTTACTTGGCAGAAATGTTCACTCTGATGTGTCAGTAAAATGTCACTACATACTTCCCAATAGACGAGTAGACGAAATAAAGCTAGTCCAAGGGAGTCAGTGAGACGCCTTTCAACTGACCTGCTTTATGGAGAACAAAGACGAAAGGTCCTGCGCTTAAAACCAGTCCTAAAGTTTCCACTTCTGTTTTTCTTCCGAGTTTCCTTCTGCGCCTTCGCCGGAGTTGCAGCTTTTTTTTGTGGAGGCTGCTAAGTTGATGCGTTACGAACGGCCCATGGGGTGACGCGGCGCGACGGCGGCGAGAAGTTGGCAGCGTTGCGAAGTTGCGCGGTTACGAGTGCGGAATAAGAAGAGGACGGCGGCGACGGCTGCGACGCGCGATGGGGCACGCGGGGTTGGGGAATCACTTCGTTACACGAGGAACGTTGACCCATCTGGGGCTCCAGCGCCCAGCTTCCTCGCCCGCGCTTCGCCAACGGAAGCAACCCCGCGACTGAGCTTTCTTTCATTCGAATCCTAGGTTTGGCGGCTCTGGAGGTTGTGCTGTTGTAATTTTCGAACGAGAATATTCATTGAGGAACATAAGAAAAAGTAGACATTTTTCTGGTTGTGTGAAAGTTTTATAAATTATGAAACACGTCATGGGTGAAAAAAATGCAGAAGTGGGGGTCTTCATTGACTTCTGAACTCACTTTTGAGGATGTTGAAGATTAAACTATCTTTCCGTTGAGGTGTAATAAGAGATATAATTTTCTTTTTCATTTTTCATACATTCTGTCATGATCTCATTAATACGTATTCTGTTCAATTATTTATTTTATTAGATAGAATATTACAATGTCAGGTGCTCTGAGTCATTCATGTACGTCATAATGACATTCGTGTTTTAGTTCCACCTTTTGGGTGATTGGTTTGTTGCGCTCGTTTGGGAAGGAGTTTTGCGTTCACGAATTTCGACCTACTCATTGCAAACATGAAAATTCGAAACTTGAGTTTCGTGAACATTTCTTCTTTTATGTTTCGTATAAAAAGAGCAACATTTTTTAATGCATCAGAGAATTAGTGAATTTAAGTTTTTCCGCTACGTTTCTTGCGTTAAATTGATGTTTATGATTCATATGTTAAATAATTTTTTAGACGGTATTATTTTTGCACTTCAGCTGAAAAAACGTATTTCTTATCCTGTTAATTTCTGCAACACATTTGTTTATTCGCATGTAATTTGAGTTATAACATTACTGTGTTTTTGTCATCATGTGATGATTAAAAAGTCGTCTAATGCCCACTTGCAATAAAAATTACGTTAAAGAAGGTTCTACGCACATATTCGCATTCATGTAATTTATGCTAACCTTGACATTGCTTTATTTGTCGAATTGTTTTCCTTTTAAAATAGTTCCTCTAGTATTTCTTGTCAGCTGACTCAGCGGGTTTGGTGAGTTCTAATTTAGATTTTGTTTGCTGGGTCCCCAAGTTCAGCCAGAAGGTACGACGACCTGCAGTCCTAGTTCACACAAACACAGTGACAGCTATTCGCACACAATGCACGTAGGGGTAACGAAATTCTGGCAGCAAGTTCTCACTGCCTTGCCAAATCTTTTCACGCGGGGCAGGACTTGGAGAAGGACCTGCTTTGCTCACCACCGCGGCGGCAGCACGCCTCGTAAACGAGCGGGTTAATTGTCTGTATAGTGTAAATCAGGTATTTCATTGTCAGTAAAAACTTACCCACAGCTGATGAGGACTCTTGGGTAGGATCTTTGAAGAGTGAACTTACTGCACATTCCAAAAGTCAGGGTTTGTTGAGTTTTTCATATAATTTTTAAATAGGCCTTTTTACATTTCTAGAAGCATACCTTTGGGATTAAGTGTAATTACGATAGGTAGTGAAGGTATATGATAGTTGTATTATATATTATAATAAATGATAGTTATTTATAACATGATAGTGCCTATTACAGGTTGCAGAAGATGTTTGATAATTACATTATTTATTTGGAACTGTTTATATTGCCCTTTATTCCGGTTTCTATTCTTGAGCGAAAATATTTACGAGTGCAATATACTACCCATGTAGAAAAAATATAAGAGTATTAGAATATACGTTTATGATTCCTGAAATACTCTTAGGCAATACCCCTTTATTTTGTTGTATTTACTGCATACTAAAAAAATCGCATATTTGTTCTGGATCTTATAATCAACGCTACAAAGGACTTTCCTTGAACCTTAATTTGTTAGAAGCAAGATTGGATAATCTTAAAATCAATATGTTTAGTGTAATATTTGCAATAGTCACAAATATTAAATTAACGGCCATATCATTTCAAAGTAAAGGTTTATTCAATCTCTGATTGTTATAGAAACACTATGAAATAAATGATCAAACTTAATTTTACTTTCGTGAAGTGTTGTTAACGTTACTATAACTATGCAATAAATGTAAAAAAATTTTAAAAATTAAAACAAAATTGAGGTTTCAGATTTTTTTATAGCAACTCTATTAAAAGATATTTTATGGAATTCTCTTTTATGCCTGACATACATCCTGAACCACGTGACTGGCAAAAACTAAATATGCCCCGCCTCAAGACCAATAACAAAATGCGAGCGGACCCTTCCTGTATTCGTGGGAGACTGCCTTCTAGGGAGCACGGAAGCGCAGATGGGGCCGCGGGTGGCCGGGAGCGCTCGTAGTCGCTGCCCGAAACGCCGCCGGAGCGCGCGGTCTTAGCTTCGCTGCTCTTGGGCCAGGGATTACCGCGCGGACAGCAGCGCCCCTTGCGGAGGATCTGTGAACCTCGTAAAAACAGTGCTTTTTTTTCCCGCGTCCTCTATCGCATCCCCGTAGTCACCAACCATCTTCGCCTTTGAGATTCCTCCTCTTCACTCTTGAGAAACTATTTTTTGTTTGCAAGTTGCCTGGAGGCTCCATATTTTCGTCTCTTCTACACAGACAGCATCCCTGATTAATTGTTTCATCTTTTTCTCTTCACGCGTACGTAATCCTTTTCTATTTATTCTTATCTTTGTTACATTTTACGAGTTTTTGTATTCATTTATTTTTATTCCTTCGCTTCTTCTCATTGTTTAATGTCGTATCTATTTTTAATTTCCATTTTTTTATTTTTTGTTATTAAGGGGATCTATGTATTGACACTGGTGATTATCAATCATTATTTTTCAGGTCGCGAAGTTATAAATAACTGTACTGTACATTACACTCTATTCTCTTTCTTTTTACTTTCTTGCATACTAGTTACATCCACATTCAGAACGTAATATGTAGTATAGTATATGTATATGTAGTAATGCCTTGCCGAAAAAAAACTCCAGAAAAAATTTTTGAAAGAAATATTTTTCGGTTGTTGATACCGTTTGTTTTTTAACACGTTCACCTAGACCATTCACAGACTTTTCTTCAAAATGAGTATTCCTCGATAAATGAGGCTGAACTCCATGTGGTTAATATGAAATGAATAATTTTTATTTTGGGTGATTCTTTACTTAACACACGTAAGCCATATTCATACTTTACTAAAAAATGACTTCAGTTTTTTCTTTAAATATTGTTTCAGAATATGACAATGCTACTTTTAGTATATAAGTGTAATTTTCATTAAAAACTCAGAACCTGAAAATCGTAAACGTTTAAGTTATTAAGTCACATACAAGAGCATTATTGAAACTAATTTTTTTCTCCATGTAATTTATTCTTCAGGCTTAATTGAAGCATTTTTTTCAGATTATCATATTCTACTTATGAATACTATATTTTTGTTCCGATGATAATGAAATTTTGTACACTTGATCTTTAAAACACGAGATAAATAACTGTTTACATGAGATTTTGTAAAAAAAATCTCCCTATTTCTTTTTCCCACTCTTTAAAACAACTTTGAATTTCTATGCGTACTCTTTCAGTTTCTTGTAAATATATTGCAATATACCCTGAAGAAATCCACCAAAGAGTGTAGAACGTGTCTAAACTCCGGTAAAATTTCCTTCTATTAGTTCCTAACGGAAGGTTTAAAACCGAGCGGTCGTGGAGAGAGCTCGGGGCACAGACCAAAGAGTGAAACGTGGTTAAGGAGGGCGGGCGGACAGGCAAAGAGGGGTGTAACTGTCTGGAGTGTAGCGAGGCGGAGTGGAAGTGTAGCGTGGCGTTCATTTTACGCTGTATATATAATTCTTGTCTTTTTGTGTCTAGTACTAAATAATGGTGATAAATAATTGCCCTTGCAACATCGGGATAGTTCCCCTAGTACAATAATATTAAGTAATCATTCACAATAATACGAGGAATATCGTGCTATTGTAGCACCACTGATTTGTGTTTCTGTTCTCGCACTGTTATTTCGTCGTCACAAATTGAGTATTTATATTCCTTTGGCCCCATTCGCCGCACAGTTCCGTTCGCCCCTCGTTTCACAGTCGAGTTCACGGGGCGATCGATCGATGCACAACGCGGTCGGCCTTCCGGAGACGCCCGCTCGGATTCGCTCGAGAAATTATGGAAATACTAATGTTTTAATTACGCCTTGATGGGATTTCGCGTCGACGGATCAGCGCCTGCCACGGAGTCCTCACAGAGGCTCGGTGGCCGACGTGGATTTCCTGCCTGTTGATAGCAGCTGGCAAACAGGTCTTCGGTATTGAAAATCTTCCATTTAACACCTAATATATTCTGTGTATAATGTGAGATTTACATGATGAATTAACTTGTAGTGTGTAAAGTTATTTTGAATATTTAATATTGTGAATTGATTTCTGGAAATCATGTGAATTTAAAGGTGATGAAAGATATTGTTATTGTAATTTGTTTACTTACCCTGAATTACCAGTTAAAAGTACATTTTTTTAACTCTTAAAAAATAAACAATAGTCTTTCAAAATTTAAGAAAAATCGATACTAATAATGATGAAAGTGTTTAGTATAAGAAGAATACTGAAGTTAAATGCGGCTCTTATGTAAGATTTAGTTTTGAATTATTCTTATACAGTCATTGGATTGATTTTGTCGTTTATTCATCTTCTGCATCTTGGAACTAAAACATGAAAATGTTGTTTGGTTCTTAAAACGAGCTTTTTGTTACTTTAGTACCTTGGTTGGTGGAGGATTTCCTTAGTTTACTGCATTAAGGTAAAAAGAAACTCTCAGTCACTCTCGCATGCCACAAAACGTGTTTTCTCGCCGAAGACGAGGGGAAGCCAGCGAGCTCCGGAGACAGCTCGGTCGTAAAATTTTATCTCGAAGTTCGACGGGTTGTTTCCGACCATCGCCTCCCTCGGGAGGTGGCGCGACCTCGTCCTTTCTCGGTTCGATGTCGGGCGCCGCCGGGTGCGGGGCCGACTTGCGGGATGGGTGGGCGGAGCGGCACAGCGGGCATCCGGGAAGCGCAGTGATCTAATTCAATCTTGCGGGGTCCCCGGCGGGGGCAGCCGAGAACCCGCGCTAGCAGGACAGCAAGGGGTGCAGCGGGATAGTGGGCGGGGCACGGGCGAGGGTGGGGCCAGCACAGGTCGTTGCAGTAGGCTATTCGGAGACTCGGAAGGCACTCGTCGCCCCAATCGCAGCCTGTCTGTTGCCGTTAGCCCTATTTCTAACTCCGCTGGCCTCCACTTCCTCCTCTTGATGATCTTGCGGAGTCCCCGGCGGAGGCAGCCGAGAATCCGCGCTAGCAGGACAGCAAGGGGTGCAGCGGGATAGTGGGCGGGGCACGGGCGAGGTTGGGGCCAGCAGGTCGTGGCAGTAGGCTATTCGGAGACTCGGAAGGCACTTGTCGCCCCAATCGCAGACTGCCTATTGCCGTTAGCCCTATTTCTAACTCCGCTAGCAAGGCACTTCCATGCCTTGATGCAAGTCTCAGACATCTTCCGCAGAGTCTTCTCCAAGACCTAAAGGTCTGATGAGTTATTGGTCAGTAATAGTTGGTGTGCTGCCGCGCTTCTGCTGCCGTCTTCACTGCCTTTGCTTTTAGCGCAATCGCCTCCACAGTCTTCCTCACTGCCGTGGCCACCGCTACCGCCAAACGTCTGCCGGAGACGCCTGTATAATGTACTGCGTTCCCGGAGCGGCGGTGGCTGTGGCGGCAGAAGCAGCAACAACAGCTGGCAGAGCATCCTGCATCCCCTCCGTCGCCAGAATATTTGAATGGCAACCAGGGCTGCATACCAAACGCATCTCCAGGGTGCCCTCCGTTCGACGCGCTCGCCTCCCGCCGACGCATTTCCTTCGGATCTCGCCCCACTGCCCGTTATTCTCTTTCCAACGGCATTTGCGCTTCTCTTCTTTTAGCGTTTACCATATTTACCGTCTTATTTATCAGTAGGGGCAGATTTTGATGACGTAAAACATGGACAAAAATGATCAAGAAAATGCTCTTAAAATGTTTTTAAAAACCAGTTTGGATGAAAAATTCAAGCTTTTGCATACGTTACTGATGTAATCGAGGCCGCTCCTGTTCGTTCAAGTAAACTCAGCTTTCAAACTTTTGGTTTGGACTCTTCTTTACCAGGAAATCTTGTTTTTCGTTATCCCGAAATCGGCTGAACCGACAATGGCCCTGATAGACGTCACAGGAATCTTTGATTACGTATTCACAACGGTTAACATTACATTTTTTTAAATTTTATTTTTACCTGTTCAATATTTACAATTTTTCAGGGTTTTGAATGAAAGTTATAATACATAACGTTTTGGGAAAGATGTCAGCGATTTGTACACTAGGTATGACATTTTTGACCTATAGTTGAATAATTATGATGTTCAGTGTATATATATAAAATTAAATAATATGTTGAAAAATAAGATATATGCACTTGAAAAGGTTTTGAATATATGTTTGTTTATGTGTGTGTTACTGTTTGAATTTTAGAGGGGTTGAAAATATCTTTCGAAAAACGTGATTCATGCGAGAAGAATTATAGGTTCCAGTATAGGAAAATCCAGACTCACATACATTTCCTCGAGAAGAATTATAATTTAAACGTAGTTCGTAGTGTTTAGAAGCGGGAGTAGAAGATAAAGTTTAAAAAAAAGATCAGTTTGAAGATTGATATTATTTTTCATTTTATCTATCTGAAGTCACGGTGTATGTGTTTGTTGCAAATAAACCATTCAGCTTTTACGATTTGTCGTAAAGATTATTACAATTTCTGAGCGATGTAATCGAATGTACCACTCAGGAATTCTGTGGAGAATATTTGTTGCATCTCGTGAATATTATTTGTAAGTACTTTTACAATGATTAAAATCCATGAAATCAGCAAAAAAATGCATTAAAAATGTCGGAAAAAGGTAAAAATTGACTTCTTCGTCGAAATCGACGAAAAATGTAAAAAACGAGACTTATAAAAATGTGTCATTTCCTTTTGTTATAACGCAAAAATTAATTTCTGTACTAAACGGCATTGTTCTAAAGTGAACAGAAAAAATGACATTTCATCAAAATCCACCCCCTATTTATCAGCATATGTGATCCTAGGTGCGTATTGATTCTAGTGCTCATCGTTAGAACTCCTCTTACAGTCTAATTGCATGTCTACCATATCCTTTACTTAGTTCAACTCACTGTCCATCTTTTCATGACGTTCCCAAAGCGCTTTCTTCAACCATGACCTTCTTGCTTATTTTCTTTTACTTTTTTAAGATAAAATATTCAGAACGTAGTCTTTGAGTGAGATCCAGGCTATCACACATTTCGTTCATAGTAAAATCATAGCGTAAATAAGTACTCCTTAAGAATAACATTCATCAGTTCCTTGGTAGTTTTCTTCGTCAAGTTATCTACGCTGAAAAATACCCTTGCAATGTTTCTTTTGCACGTTCAAGAAATTTACTGACCCCCAATGCGGATAAAATGCGACTTTTGATGTACTGGAGAACGTAGATCATTGGAAGCCTCGTATCTCCTCCTCTGCCTAGCGCCGCCGCGCCCTTTCCTTCTATGCACGACGCCCGAGCGATGGTGCCTGGAGGTGACAGGTACCGCGGGGAGCTGCATTTGGCGCTGCCATTTCTGCTCTCGGCGCCTCCGCCCCAACCTCGCGCGCAAGAAGTAGTGACGTCATGTGCCTTCGTCGCTTTTTTAGATACGAAAAAATATTACATCACACTGCGGCCGAAAACTTGCCTTCGAAGAACGCAAGGTAATCAGGGAGTGATTACTCTTGCACGCACCCTGTTAGCACGTAACATTTATCTGTTCATTTTGTCTGCTGGAAAAACCTCGTAGGATATAATTTCTTCCACAAAAATGCTTTTACTTTCGTTGATCGGTAGTTCGCTGATTTTGCACATTGTAATTTGAATCTTTTGTATGCAAACTATTTTCTTATGGTTTTCACAAATTTTCGTAAATATCATATTATTTGTTGATAAGGAACACATCTGTTTCCTTCGTAGGTGACAAAAAAACTTTTTTGTCACAGCAACTGGAAAAAAATACTCAGAATTTAGGGAGAAATTGTAAATTATTACAATAGAAGAAAAAAGGTATTGAAGGGGTCACATGTTGCAAAGAAAACTATTATGGAGCGAACTCTTTTGCGTCACATCACAGAAAAATGTTTCTTTCATTTACATCGCCAAACATTCCAGCGATCGCGAAATATTTTTCGTCTCAATTTTGGAGAAATCGACTCTCAAAACTCTTGAAGTTGCATTGCTGACGCAAGTCTCGTTCGCATGTAGACCGTCCTACATTTACTCCTCGATCCGCCTCCGTTCCTGTCCGTGTGGATGAGAGGTTGGCCGTGCCAGGGGGCGGCAGGCACAGAAGAGGCTGCGATGGGTAGTCCCGTTTTAGCTAAATCCCCGCAAGCTCCTGCCACTCGCCCTCGCAACAGCGGTCGGTCGCATTCCTATGCAGAAGAGGCCGAGTGACAGGTGTCGGAGAGAAAGCACTTGGGTTCAAATTGGGCAATATGCACGTTTAAACGAAAGGTGGAGATGGATGGATTGGTATCTTCTGTTATTGTGTGCAGAAATATAAAGGTCTCGGTGCAGTAACAAGATGAGATACACGTGGACTAAAATCGAGAAATTGACGGGAGACAATGGCGCGAAAAAACGGTGAATTTACGATTGTAAAACTCTGATCACAGAACTGGTAACGAAAAAGTTTATAAGTCCAGTTTCTAAATTTAGAAAAAAAACTATAACACATGGTGTGGCCAGAATCCATGTTTTGTAGGACATTGATACTGAAAAATCTAATGACATCAAAACCGTCTGTCGGTCCGTCTGTCGGTCCGTCTGTCGGTCTGCCTGTTTATCAGTCTCTTTCTTTCTGTCCGTCTGTGAACAATGCTAGTGGCTAAAACCATTCAGCCAATTTTCTTCAAAATTGATATTCCCCAATGAATCAGAATGATGTCGCGGTCCCTTGAATTTGAATCCGATATTTTAATTTTGGATGGTACTTTACATGATTGCCCTGAGACTTTTTCAACATTTTCTCAAAAATGGCTCCATCGTTTTTGATTAAATTTTGTTGTTGGATAGTGTGGAGGACGTTTAAGAGAATGGTGCAGGTCTCATTATCATTGAATACTCTGATTTTCCGAATATTGCAAAAATTCAAAATTTTTTCCGCGTCTTCCTACAACTACAATTATGAAGATAGAGAGTTTTCTTTGATGAAATCTTTTCCTTAAAGATAAATTTTTGAATACGGTCATTAACAATTTTTTTCGAAAATTTGACCGGGAGCGGTGGTCAGTGCATCAACTGATCTCACTGCAGAACCTATGAGCGGGAGGCCCTTGGTTCGAGACCCGACGGCGGCGGGATTTTCGACACTAGCTTGTGAGCTAGGTGGAATTCAGTCGCTGTCTGGAGGAGAATTCTAGTAATTGCTGCTCTGTTCGGTAGTTTTCCGCGGTGTCTCCAATCAACACCAGACGACTGCCGAAGCAGTACCCTAACAAACGGGCCACGGACCGCGTGCGGTCCTACCTTCCTCTTCCTTGTCTTCACCCCTTATCCTCACCCCTTATATACACACTTACACTAACATGCACTACACTACCACACGTGCCGAGAGATCAGTCGGGGTCTTAGAACTTGTCCCGGCTGGGATGGTGCCCCGCTGGTGGGAGATACCTGGTTGGGAGAAAACCCGTTAGCCGACGGTGAGTCGCCGCCGGATCTTGCCATCTAGCGGGGCAAGATCACCGCCACCTCCCGAGCAAAAACACGCACTACACTAATGGGACTAATGACCTCAGTGGTTGACGCGCCCGGAATTACTAATCAACTACTATCAATCACTAATCCATCGCAATCACTAACAATCAATCAATCAATCAATCGAAAATTGTAGTACTTTTCGCGTAATTGTGCGAGAAAATACGGTCGAGAAAGCACGTGCTGTTTTAGCACTACAGGTGTACGTACTTGCTATACATCCTTATCGTTTTCATATAGATGTTCACATTTTGCCATCATACTACATCTTTAGGAATGTCCGCCACGAGGGGTGCGCTTGGGAGGCGCCCAGACGTTGGAGGGGCGGAAGCGGCGTCGTGGGAGGGCGGGGTTCCTGCCTTTTGCTGAATGTGCTGAATGCTGAATGCGGCGTTGTCAGGGTTAATGTTCGCGAAGAAAGAAGTTTTTTTACAGACTGCGTATGATAAATGGGCCAATAGTTGGAACTGGATGGGAGAAAACAGGCAGGTGTCTTCGACAATGGTGTCTGAAAATGGCATTCGTGAACCTGAAAGTTATTAATGATAAATGATTCCTCGTAGTTTACGATATCTTTGGAGTTAGAGAAGTTTTTATGAAGTGAAATATATCACTTGCTTCTGTAGTGCAAATGTGTCCAAATAGACGTACTGTAGATTTATATACAATACCACATCGGAATTGTCAGAGATTTATTTTACTTTTGGTTATTTTTTCATTGGATGCAATGTTAAATGGTCAACTTTTATTACTCATAGACAGACTTGATTGCCTCACAACAATAACTGTTGGCAATGTAGCGACTTTAACCGGGAGATACTAGAATTAGACGGTGGCAGATTTTCGGAACTAAGTAGGTAGCTTGATCGAATACTGCCGCTGGCTGCAAGAAAATTCTAGTGGCAGGCTGCTCTGATTAGTTTTCTTTGGTTTCGCCGATGAATAGCATTCGAATGCTAGAATATAACCTTAACAAACGGTTCACAGATCGCGCCCGATTTTCCCTCGTCGCCCTTAACTCATCCTGTTCCGTACATGAACATGTCCACTTTCATGCACTATACTACCATGTATGATAAAAAACCAACAGGAGCTTATAGACTGTCGTGGCTGGGGCGGTGCTCCGGTGGCGGACATACCGAGAGGACGGAAACTCCGAAGTTTAAGTTAGCGCCGGATGTCACATCCTACCGAGGAACACCGCCACTACCCGAAATATAACATGAACTGCATTTATGGGACTAGCGACCAAAGCAGTCGACGCGCACCGAAACAAAAATCATCAATCAATAATACTGGCTTTTCATATAATAAAAACACTATTCAAAAACACGTCGTCAAAATGTTTTTTTCCAACTCCAGAGCGTGAATCATAAACTGCTACTGAATTGTCACAAGATCACACAATAAATAATCAACCCAAACAATAAATACCCGGTGAAACCCTTGATAAGTCAACATCTTGCTGAAAATGTGATTAATATGGATTACTAGTATACTAATGGATTCTCCTAAACATTTATTACTTTTGTTTATTTACGAAGGTAATGCAAATTTTATAAAATAATTCATTCTAACTAGCAGATAAGCGCAGTAGTCCGATTATCCATGCTGTAGCAGTTATTTGAGAAAATTGGTTAACATATAATTACTTCAGTTGGCTGTTTATTCACAAATGAAGATTAGTTCACATCATTATATAATAGCAATACATAATTATGTCATGTAAAATGTAGTTATCATGACATCAACTTATTCACTGCAGTCAAAGAAATTTAATGGGACATCGAAAGTTGTGTTACGTGTACATATGTGAAAACTGTTATATCTCGTCCTTAAAAGATAACTTCGGATTTCCACGTTCGACTGTAATTACATTTCGGTTGTGGTTCCCTGTTGAGAGACTTCCTGTCCAGGTGCTCGAGTTTGGAGAGTAGGGAGGGGGAGGGCTCTCGTGTGCAATCGAGTTGCTGAATCGGCGTTCGGCAGCCCGACAAAGCAGAGATTAGTTCCCTTGCAATTCTCTCCGAGTCACTTTCAGGCAACTGGCTTCAGCCCTCTCCACTGGCATGCTTTAGATTTAGAACCTGATTGGCAGGTTCACATTCGCTCAGAACATGCCAATTATGAATTCTCTACTACTGACAAACAGTCTAATTCTCAACTCACCGGGTTGATTGCATTATTCACTTTCCGAGTTAAGTGCAAGTTTATATCTTGTTCCTACAACTTTGTTAGTTTCCTACAATTCTTCTTTATTTTTAAATGATTTTTCCCTAGAATGCCTAACTCGAGCTTTATTTATGTTGCCTTCAGTACGTTTGCTTACGTACTTAATTTCCAACTGTCACCTCTTCTTGCTCCTCTGCTCGAATTTCTTTCAATTATTTACCGCAGAGAATATATTTTATCATATCTTATTTACACCATTATTCTATCAATTTAATATCGTTTTCAGTTAATCATTTCGTAAAGTGCTTGCATTGTTTCCATTAAATTCATCGTATGCAACGATATTTTATTTATGCTTTCTCTAATATTTTATTTATTAATTTTTTTCCTATCAGTAAAATCTCCCAACTCATTAATTTGCTTGCTCCACGGTGCATTCCGTTCTTTTACAAGTGTGTTACCCCATCCTCCCGCCTTCAAGCCCTCCTGCTCCGTTCCATTTACGCGCGGAGTGCTCCCGAAGTAGCGTGTTGACCTCGCATGCAACGCCCTCTTCCGGAGCGTTCACGGTTCTCCTCGCCCCTGCCTTCCCCGACACCTTCCTCCTCGCGCCCTCCCATCCTCTCGCCGGCCTCACTCCAAATCTGGCATCTGCCCTATCGCGGCCTCAACCCGTCCTCGTTCCTTGCGCTTCGCCCGCCCCTCCCCGCCCCGCCCCGCCCCGCCCCGCCCCGCCCCGCCCCGCCCCGCCCCGCCCCGCCCCGCCCCGCCCCGCCCCGCCCCGCCCCGCCCCCACTTTGTTCCCCCCACCCTACTCAGCACATCTCTGCCCCGCCCCGCTCCGCCCCGCCCCGCCCCCACTCTGGCTGCACCGCCCCCCCGCAAAACCATCTCTGCCCCGCCCCCTCTTCCCCGCCCCCTCTGCCCCGCCCCCCTCTGCCCCGCCCCCTCTGCCCCAGGCCCCCTCTGCCCGCCCCTCTTGCCCCGAACCCTCTTCCCCCGCCCCCTCTGCCCCGCCCCGCTCCGCCCCGCCCCGCCCCACTCCACCCCCACCCCGCCCCGCCCCACTCCACCCCGCCCCGCTCCGCCCCGCCCCGCTGTTCCCCCGCCTCGCTGTCCACCCCGCTCGCCCCGCTTCTCTCCCCGCCGTTCTCCCCTCCCCTCCCTTCCTCTTGGCGCGGCCCGAATGCTCCCGCCGCAGCGGCCGCAACCACGAAAGCGATTTGCGCCCTGGCTACAACCCGCTCGCTCAGATTGCGAGCGCTAGTGGAATTCTCACCTTGTCTCCGATTCATTTCTGCTCGCGCTCCGTCCGCTTCGTGGAGCAAAGCGATCGCTCTGTCGCCAGGAGATTACTTCGGCAATGGAAATCGTAGTAATTTTCTGTGTTGTGTCATTTCCCTCGCCGTCCTAAGGTTGCTACTTGTAATCTCACTTTCAAATCCAATTGCAGAGGTCGTTTGTTGTTGTAGTCGGTATATTTCGCGTGATTGCATTTCGATGATTTGCTTTTCTGGCTGAAAAGATATTTGGGAACTTTGCTCATTATTTCGTTTTCGACTCTAAAACTTACAAAAATAAAGGAAAAGCTAATACACATTAAAAATAGTGATGCTACAACAGCACATTTTTTTCTTAATATTTGTAAAAGGTGTACATTATAGTATTAACGGTTAATATTTTTATTTGTATCATTAGAACACCAGTCGAATCCATTGGAAAATTTCGTATATTCAATTTGAAAGCGTGTGTATACCTGGCCAGAGACTCGAGTTCGTAGGTTTAGATTTACGACAATCACTACACTTGAACGATAATCGGACAGCTTAAAGTTCCGTACGTGACTATAGATGATATATCTTTAATTCTTGAATTCGTGAAAATGACATTTCTGGCATAAAATTCCGGATAATTTGGAGTACTTTACAAAAATAAATAAATAAATAAAAATTATAGGCATTCTTGAGGAAATATATCCTCAGGATGTAACATTTCCACAAAATAACGCAATACTTTTTAAACTGTATGTGAAATGATTTATGTATTTAATATTGACGATACAACACACAACCAATAAAAACTTCACAGATAGTACTATATACATATGATTATATACGAGAAACACTTCATTAATGTTATACACATGTACTTAATGAGGAACACTGCACACATCCCGTTCCAGCTGCCTTCACCCGCCTCTGTCTTATGCCAGTCTAGACCGAAGTGGAACTGCTCCTTTCCGTGGGCTGTCCGTCGATCTGGTCTACGGTCTTCCCGTATTCCTTCGTCCAAATACCGCGTCCCAGATGGTTGTACAGTACGTCCCTCTTGATTGCTTCTGCCTCACGACATGACCTCCCCACCTCCATTTTTGTCGATCTGCTTAAAAAACTTCTTTAATGTTTGTATTGTTCTTATATCTATACTGGTATGTTATATATATATATATATATATATATATATATATATATATATATATATATATATATATAATGTTGGTTTGTGGAATGAGGATCGTTGGAGGATATTGGATCGTGGAGGATTTGGAAAACAATTTGTTGGTTTAAACTAACCAAGTTTTTCACCCCAACTGAAACGGGAGGCCTTATCCCTTAACGGGATTTATATAGGCTATAATAAATAAAATAAATAAATACCGAAGAATCAAGGAAAAAGGCTTTGAAGTCAGCCATTTATGAGCAAACTTTCTGTGGCCTGTGCAGGGGGGGAGCTACTTATCGCATTACGTCTGACTAATCGAAGGAAGCACCGTTCTCATTTTCGCTTTGCAGATCCTGGAAGTAAGAAGAGTATGAATGAATGAATTTGCATTCATATGCGTATTGCACATGAATTTGTCGTGGTGATACTGAAATCTACATGTTGAAGCGTTTCTCAAGCTTCACAAGAAAGTATTCCCCAAGCTTCGCAGCGATGTTTATGTCTGTTCGTTTCAGCATGTATTATTACAAAGAGCGTTTCTCTGAAAGAAAAAAAAGAAAAAGAATAATTCCAATTTGGAACCCGATATTGAAGAGTATTATACGCATTGTATAAATTCAAGTACTGAAGACGTCACCAGATGTAGTTTATTTTGTTAAGAAAAAGATATGTAAAACTCACGTTAATAAAGTATTATTTTAAATTGAATTGAATTGTAGGTTTCTGTTAAACTTGGCGGGTTTTTTTTTCTGATCCTCGGTCTTCGATTATTCCTCACCCTAACTGCTCCCTGCGTTAGCTATCAGTGACATTAGGCCAACTCATGACCCGACGGCTTGTATTTGGCCAGGTCCCGGCAAGGTGCGATAACACAGTCGGAGACTGTATCATCTATGTGAGTTTTCTCGCGGGCGCCCGTGGGGGTTGACTGGAACAGCCAGGTCTCGGACAGGTACAAAACGTAGGGCTTTTACTTTTTATTCTACACTCAGCACTGCACATTGCACACAAGTATATTCGAACAAAAAAATCCCACCCGTTTTTAGAAAAGTTTAAAAATGTTGTAAAACAATGCACGTTAAGTACATCAAAAAATTATAAGATTTGTTTCAAATTGCAATATCCTCGAGTTCGGCCAGGTCGAACGGATAGTATTTTGAGTAAAACTTTTGTGTGCGGTTTAGGTGTTAGGTGTTGTTCACATTTTTACACTCCTGGACAGACATTGTGAAAAAAATCTGTTTAAGACTTACCAAAAAGTGTAATTCTGTCAAAATCTCGACATACATGTTTTGCAGCGTTACATAACTTCTCAGTACTACTTAAGGTAGTATACGAGAGAGTAAGTTTCTTCTTACTGGGATCAACAACCACATCCTGTTTCATGAGACGGTTTAGAAGTAAATTATCATATCAATAGAAAGTATTTAATTTAATGCAGAGTTCTTACTTTAATGTAATTTTTTGTGAAATACTTTAGGACAAAAAAGAACAAAAAGAAGAACAGATATATCTCTGATGCATGTAGAAAAAAGACATTTTTTACATTTCTTCACCCCTTCCGAATTATAGTAGAAGATTGGTTATTACCCCACATCGTGAAGATGGTCGGAAAGTTCCCGAAAATTCTTGAAAACTTCGTTACGCATACCATCCACACAGCTGCACACGTACACAGTTCCTTCTGAATGATTTTGCAAAGAACAAGAACGAGAGATCTTACGAACAGCTTAGAAAAGTTTCAGCGTGGCCTGAAATACGAATACAGCTGCTCCGGACCAGCAATTTAAAGAAACTTTATACCAGAAATAAAACTGCTTATTTCGGTGGGCACAACATCTCGGAACGCGCAAGTTGTTGCTGCCGCTACGGCACCCTACGTTCCCCAGCCCTCTCCTTCAAACCGAGCAAGGGGAAGGGGAGAGACATAAAACTTTTTCAATCTCCGCCTCCGCCAGAAGCTCTAATCTGAGAGCTGTCTCGGGTTCGATCCTCCGTCGGGGCGCTGGCGCCGCGCCAGCGGGCCCCATCCATTCATTAGGCGGTGGGGGCGCGTGGGGCGGCGGCGGCGGCGGCGGCGGCGGCGGCGGCGGCGGCGGCGGCGGCGGCGGCGGCGGCGGCGGCGGCGACGGCGGCGGCGGGTGGGTGCCTGTCGACGCCTCTGCCTCTGCCTGCCGATGCTGCCGGCTCTCTGTCGCATTTTCGCGCTTCTATTGCACCGCGCGTTCTCATGCTTCGCTTCGCCCATTGTTCGCCCGTTTTGATACTGTCGCGTCGTACTTGTTAAGTAGTTTCTCTTTCATCCCGCATCTCTTCCGAAAATTACGTCTCGTTTGATCGTTTTTTTCAGGCGCGGCGAGAGAACGAATTTGTCACCCAATATCTTGCTCTCTCCTGAGGATCTTTTAATTTTTATTTAACTTTTTTTCTTTTTCACTTACAAAACTTCTGTATGTATTTCTTCGTGTTTTGTGAATACTTTTATATAAAAATTTAAAGCTATAAGAATTTATTTTCGTAATGTTCAATTTAGAAATTCGTGTTGAAGTTGTAAAGTAGTTTCTCGTTTACCCCGCATCTCTTCCGAAAATTACGTCTTGTTTGATCTTTTTTTTAGTGACGCGGCGAGAGAAAGAATTTGTCACCAAATATCTCGCACTATCTGAAAGTTATTTTAAATTTTATTTAATATATTTCCTTTTTGTAGTAACAAAGAATCTCTTTGTTTTTCATGTTTTTGTGTATACTTTTATATCCAGTTTTAAAGTTATAAGAATTTATTTTCGTAATGTTCAATTTATATATTATAATACCACAGTAATCCAACCCAGACGTACTGAATTGTTAGTTTCACGAAAAATGCTCGTTAGGTTCACGAAAGGTGCACGTTAGGTGCACGTGATGTTTGAATTTTGTAGGCAAATTGCAAACGATTTTATCTCTACACTAAAAATATTATATTCGTTGATTTGGTTTCTTTCTAGAAAAAAAAGTGTGTAAATCACAAGAACTTTAGTTATTTATTTATGTCAGGAATAGTTGTCGCCTCTATAAAGTCAGCTTCGGTTGATTAATATGAATTAATCACCAACATTCGTAATATAAACTGTTGATGCAATGGAAAGTTACCTATCTCCGCGCCTGGTAGGAGTGAGATATTAGTGCGATTGCATGTCCAAAAAAAACTATGTCTAAAACACATTTAATTAGAAATAGAATGCGGGTCAATCTGAGCATGCAAGTGAAGTGAATGATTACATAGAGTTTACAATTTATTAACCTTTGCGGCTTATTAGATTGTCAGGGGTTCGGGTAATAATTTGTTGCCGTAACACATCATCATCCCGTCATGTTGACAATACTTCTAGTAGTATGTTCCCCTTCTTGGCATTCTCGCCCAAAGTTCTATCAGGAAAAGAAGCGGGCGGTGACTCTGTTAGTAATCACCGATATTGTTTTTACAGCTGTATTGTATGTATGTTTCGCCCCGTGACCAGCTGGGCAACGGGCCCGCGCTGCCACAGAACAAAGAGGGTGGAGGTGTCCCCCCTGTGGCGGCTTAGCCAAAGCGGCCGCCTGGCAGCGTCACATCCGGCGGCTGCCGGCGACCCTGCTTCGCCCGCCCTCTCCACCATGCGGAAGCTGGGTCGAGGGGAGACGCGCGATCTAAGACCCGCTGCCGCGCCCTGTCGATGACCTGTCCGCTTTCGTGACGGTCTTCCGGACAGATTACCAGCCATGGCAATGCGGGCGTTCGTGCGCAATGTACCGCGCACTGCTTTCCGTATTGCAAAATGGTTAAAGTAAACTTTCGAGCATCTGCTCCGCACAGAGAGCTGCTTGCCTGCATCGAAATAATGCCGAGACCGAAGCAAAAACTCGTATAGGCTCTCAGAAAGGTAGTTGCAACGACGTATTCGAAAGATGTTTCCAAATGGTAGTAGCAACGAAGTATTCTAAACGGGTATTCAAATGGTAGTCTTCGAAGCTCTCATAAAAAGTAGTGTCTTTAGAGGGTGTCACGAAAAGTAGTGTTAGATGCTCTGTCTGTGCAGTCACGAATTCTGGGGTCCTCTCCTTTCCCACGCCTACCTGTTCCTGATTGCTCAAAATAAACTTAAGTGAACATTAGCGGGGGTGTTCGAACTTTCGTTTGTTCCAAAAAGGAATGCCGTCCCCCCTTCTGCGCGTGAAACGCGCAGCACCCATGGGAAAAATTACCGAATACTATTTATTTTTTTACTTTGTTTAACTTCTTCTCGTAATGTCCCATAGGCGAATATTTTACCTCATTTTTATACTATTATTATTAAATAATATCATGAGAAGGTATGGATCGTTTGTCGAGAATTAGTTAACTGCCACAATGATATCAATCATTCACAGTAACTTGCTCATTGATTTCTCATTAGTCTACCGCGCTATCTCGGAATGTGGTCTTACACGCTAGTCTGGTGCCTTCCTCGCATTGTTCTCGTTCATTGATGTTCCTCGTGTACGTGGCGCTTGGCCACATAGTTCACAGTCAGGTACTGTCAAAACGCGAGAATGTGTAGCTCAAACGTCAGTTCCTCTGAGAAACGTGACATCCCGACATTATTCCGTTCGTCTTCATGGCAACTGATATGCTTCAGGATAATTTCCTGTATTTTCTCTTTGTTCAATGTGTCTTTGAAACTTTAAAAAGGTCGTTGAAAATTACCGGTAAAATGTTTATATAGTAGTGAATGATCGGTAGTTCAAATTAATATCTTTACATTATATACTCCACAACTGGGAGCTGTGTCATAATCGAGGTTTGGGGTAGACGTCATGCAACTATTTTTTTCTACAAGAAATGTTTTCGGATCACACAATTTTATTTGTCGCGTGAGAAAAATGCTGAACTAATGTGTATTCAGAACAACAATTGGTTCTGTGAGTGTCTCTATAAACACAGAGAAAAATGTAAAATCAGTTGTCGGGATGAATGTAAGCCGTTTCAAGCAGCGCTCTAACCCCAAATAAGCCGTTCTCCAAGGGAGAAATACCCTAGATTGTCACAAGGAATAATTTCATACCTCTTAGGAATAATATTCATACCGAACAGTCACGAGAAGGGCAGAGGACTTCCCCCAAGGAGGCATTGCAACCGGTGATCAGCAAGGCCGGTGCGATCTGTGAGTTTGCAGGCCGATATGGCACGTGCGGTAATCCAGCCTCTGCCTGACTGGGTCTTTAGATCGGGTATGTAATGCTTTTGAAATGTTGTGAACTAGCGTATGCTAAATTCCTTTAGAACATGAAAAGAGTACTGTCATTTCAAATACCTTAATAAATATGAGAAACACAATTTTGGTGTGTCGTTAACTGCCAATGAACTTAGTTCATACCTTGTCTTTCCGTGTGTATATTTCACATTTTTCACCCGTGCTCCTCTTCTCACAAAAAAGTAGTTACCGTGACTTATGACCAAACCCTCCAATAGCCTTTCAACATTGAATCGGAAGGGAAATTTTATGCACCATATTAGCATTTCGTTACCCTGAAATCAAATGCATTGTATATTAATTTGTTCACGAGTAATATTTACACTATTCTCTGATACACTACCACTTTCATGAATACTTTTACATTTTTTATGAAACAAGCGTTACTTTACACTCTTCGTACTTTACATTATTTATCACACCCTGCAGAATACTTCAAAATAAAGTGTCTTGTCAAAGATGTTTTAATTTATGACGTGAAAATACTTATTAACATATTGATCGTTAACTACGTAGGTGACAAATAAGGGACTTTTCCGCGGACTCGTATTCAAACAATCCCCTCCGTGAAGGAAACGGCTTGGCCCTGGCGTTTGTACCCCGGGGGCTGACAACCCCGTGTCTGTCTCTGCCCCCGCCCCCGCCCGGGCGCGCGCGCCTCCCGCGGGGCGTTGTATCGACGCGAGTCGGAATCGATGACCCCGGACCGGTGGCAGCGGCACCGCGAGAGTATTTCGGGTACTCGGTTTACCGCCGCGTGGTGCATTGCGGCGGTGCCGGCGACAGGCCAGCGACCCCCCCCTCCACCCCGCACCCACCCCCGCACCCACACCTGCGCGCGTGACAACACAGGGCACGGCACACGCATGGCTGGAGGGCGACAACCACGGGCGATGGCAGTGGCGGCGACGGAAGGAATGGAATTGGAAGAGCGTCACCAGGGCATTTCCTTGCAGTGGTGTGGAGAGCCTGCCGGGTTTGACTGAAATAAAATTATATGTCACTAGTGCTTTCTGTCATTCTGGTCAGTGTGAACTGCCCTTAAAGATTGTTCACCACTTCATTCAAGAGTGATCGCTTGATACATATATCCAGAATTCGCCGCAGGCACCATGAATGCAAATATATTTACCATGTGCGCTTTATATTAAATTTTAATGTGCAATTTCTTAATAATAACCGTTCAATATAATATTGTGTTACGATATACTTTTAGACATACTTATACCCTTTTATATTTTTTAATTGGAAATAATTATTGTGGAAAATTAAATAGTAACAATAAGCAAATAAAATAAAATATGTTCTAGAGATAATTATACAGGAACGGAAACTATTAATTTATCATAGCAGAAGAAAAAAGTCATCGTTTTTCCCTTAGAATGTGCCTGCCAGAGTGAATATTTTTGTTTTCAAAAACATTTAAGAGACACTTATTAATTTTAGTAACTAAACTATTTAACTGTAAGGAAATTATTTGGTATATTCAAGATTATTTTTCCTGTCATTAAAGCTTAGTGTAAAAAGCAAAAAATAATGGAAGAGAACTATCTTTAAAGGAATAAAAGCAGGAAAAACTGTCAGATTAACGTTGTGCTTTAACTGAGCAGTTTTCATCATTCGCTTAAGGAGCGCTTTAATTAGAGATTATCCTCCGAACATTTTCCTCACTAGAACTGTTGTGGATAGTCCGCTCTTCGTGTGAATTTGATTTTAGGACTCATCAGTAACATTTACTTCTTAGATAACATATGGTTTTCAAGTATACCTGTATGTACACTGAATTCAGTCAATAAAGACTTCATATTAATGTTGATAACGACATGAATATTGCACGTACGAAAACTCGTTACTTGTCCCGATGCAGTTTTCTTTTAAACCATTAGGTTAAATCGTTTCTTAACCGTTAACCTATTTCGGTTGGGATTCAGCGGGCATGTAAATCCACTACCAGAGTGCAGGTAGACAGTTTTAAAACCTTCGCGATTTTTTGTCAGCACTCTTTGTTTTCATTTGAATGTGTTTTAACTCGGTTGAAAAATCATTGTAAAACAGTGAACTTCGGCGAGAGCAACTCGCCCTAACAGACGACGAATGGGCTTCCGGCAGCCGGTATGAGATTCACCGCAAGGGGTGCTCTTTTCCCCTGGTTGTAGTACTGCCTTGTCGGCCACCCCCTCACCCCCCGTTAATTATTCAGCTGGCGGCGGCCGACTCTGACTTCCCCTTCCCGCACGGCTCGAGTTGCAATTGATTTCCTCCCTCGCCGGGCGATTTGCCGCCTTCCTAATACCTGACGCCCCAGCCACGCCACGCCACTCCCCGCGCCAGGCCACGCCACGCCACGCCACCCCTCACCACGCCACGCCACGCCACGCCACGCCACGCCACGCCACGCCACGCCACGCCACGCCACGCCACGCCACGCCACGCTAGATCATGACATGCCACGCCATGCCATGCCACGCCACACTAAGCCACGCCTCACCATGCTATACCATGTCATGCTAGACCATGTCATGCCACGCCACCCCACGCCTCGCCATGCCACGCCAGGCCACGCCGCGCCATGCCGTGCCATGCCATGCCATACCACGCAATGCCCTGCTACGCCACGTGCCGCGTCGCGCCCGGCGCGATTTCTCGGAAGACCTCGGCGTTTTTGTGTGCCCGCCGGCAGTGCTCATACGCTATGCATTGCACATCCGCCCTCTCTCGGCGATGTTTACCGAGTGAGAGGGGTCGACTGTGGACTGTTCTTGCCTCTTCGAGCGGCTTTCAGCACTTTTCACTTTATGGAAGCCGTATGCTGGCTGACGTTCGGTATTGTCTGTCTGCACAAAGGACGATCACGCATGTATTCCCGAGACATGTGTGTGAAAAGGGAACATGTGTCTCGTTCATCTGTGTTGTTTAGACGTGAGAAAGTATTTTAAGCTAGAGAATAATAAAATAATAATGTTTCTATTGATATAAATAAGGCTTTCGAACCAAGTATCTATAAGTTTCAAATGAAGCAGTTAAAATATGCTGTTTATTCGAAAGGGTCTAATTGTAACTATATTTTTTAGTATGCAAATCTCCGAGATTCGCCATATTTCAAACACCATGATTTGTGAACCTAATATTCAAGACATACTTTATCATTTATTTCTAAGAATATTCATGAGAAAACTTGTATCATAGAAGGGATAAAAAGAATGTGAATTATTGCCTTTCTTTCGCTAAAATTTAGATACTTAAGACAAGTTTCTAAGCTTCGCAAAAATCACGTTCTCTAAGAGGGTATCTGCAAGAAGTCACGTACCCGCCATAACTTCATGGCTGAACATCCATGTATTCCTTACGAAAGGACTCTCATTTCATGACCTCACTTAAAGTGCCGCTCAGAAATTTGTAAAAAATCAACATTTAAGTTGGGGAAGAACAAATTGGTGAACATGCTATTGGGAGAAAATTATGTCGAAACCTTGATTTATTTTTAGAGAAATGCTTTATTCATCGCAAATCAGATAAATTTGTGGCACCATGCATCAACCATCTGTCCACAGATGTCATGTATCACACAAAGTACTTTACAAAACAAAAGTAGGATAGCATTGAGTTAGTTGATAAAAAAAGCTTTTCCTTCCGCTTAAATAATTTTTATATACTTAAAGCGTTGAATGCATTTAACTCACCATTATTGCACCCATGAATGGAAAATGAAATGAGAAACATTTTTTTATGGAAAATCAAGATAATTCAGGACGTTTGAAGGTAACGCAGCTCAGATTTTGTCGAAGTATTGGCCTCCATTTCTGGATAAATGAAAAAGTTACCATTAAATTAATACGATATTTTTACCCTTTTATCCTTCACTATACTTCTTTCGTATTGTACAAAAACAGAAATAGAAAATTGGCAAAATTTTGGTATGTGCAAACAAGCTTTGAGAAAATTCGTGAAAATATGTAGTAAATAAAGGCATGATACATTGTGCTAATAGACGATCTTTGTGGCGAAAATAAAAACAATTTACAAATTGTGAGTACTTTATGGTTCGCGGTCAATTGCCACTGCATGCTGTATCTCGGTTCTTTGCCTGCCTTCTCGGAAACGTCGCTTCTCCCTAGTGGTTTTTACGACCCCTTTCCCTGGTACCAAGGCGCTCGAAATTCCCAGTAAGCCAATCCAGCAAATGTTTCTAAAAAGGGAACGACTTAAAACGAAATGTGTATGAAGAGCAGAACCGCATCACGAGCAGCCGCTCGTAGCTTTGGCGTGCGTTTCGACCACCAATCCGATTACGCGCTCTTCTCATGCGCGTCCACATCCTCGGAGTGTTGCGGCGCCCCCCCCCTGCCCCTCTGGTGCTCTCGCTAAGCGATTGAGAGCGTCGCCCGTGGAGAATCCATGTTGGTCTCAGCGGCACGCGATGTCGTACGAGATAACGAAGCCTTTGAGGATATAATTTGGTTTTCCCTGTGTGTCCCGAGCTAGGTGAGTTTCAGACGATTAAAGCATCTAACAGAGATGTCGTATGCAAATCAGAGGATGAGAAAGTTACATAAAGGGCTTTCGAGTAATTATATTATGTTTTAAAGGAGTCATTTAAATACTTTCTTAACTTTTCCTTATACATTTTAGGTACCTCTGTAATTACAGTTGACTAACACTTTCAATGAAAACAATATTACTATTTTATTCATTATTTTACTTCTACTGAATAAGCAAATTTTAAATACAAACAATTGTAGTATTTTTCGCTCACTTTCTAAACAATATTCTGAATTTTTTAACTACCTAAAGTAGTTCATCAAAATACATATAAGATCATTTTACGAGGAGACACCTCAATTAACAGATACTTCAGTGGTCAGTTTTTAATTATTTTATTCATTGTTCAGTCAAGAGTAGTTTTCATACGGACTTTTGGTAAGAGGAGAAATTATCTTCTCGAAAGTAAAGTCAGGGATAATTTTTTGCGTTGTTTGTGCATTTCTTCTAGATACACTTTATGGTTGAAATAACTTTGTAGTCATGATCTCTCTAAATACTTGAGTCTTCTTAGTTGAAACTAATATTTTCCGTTTGTTGCAGTGCTTGAGTGCTTAGCAGGGTTGTTACTATAATCAGATATTAACCCTTTCTGTAATTGTAACAGAAATTGTAAAAAACAAAGTATATGACACTCTTTGGTACCTCTTGAATTGGATGAATTTACTCTTCTGTGAATTAACTCATTTACTAAAACATAATTCTTTAGAGCGATTACCAAACTCTAAAAAGCAAAACCAAAAACGTTTTGCCCAATGGAACTTGGTTATTTGTTGACTTGGCATTATAAATTCATTAATATCTACTTATTTACTGTGATGTCGGTATAAATTAATATTTACGTTGTCTACGTATACGTTCCTTATATTTTCAGGGAATATTTGGGTTGAATTGCTTTTTCGATTTGTAAAGATTGCAATATAACAAAGATTTAGAGATCTTCATCGCCTCGCGGTCGGAGAGGTAAACTATATATTTTAATCTCCCATGGCCTCAGATCTTCGACTTGCCTGCATTCGCGAGATTCGCAGATCTAGGTCAAATTGTGCTCCAAAGTTGAATCGAGCGCTTTTATTGAGCAGCCTCCTCCAAATATCAGGTCCCTCCCCTCGCGAACCCGGCTCGCTCCGCCCCGCCCCGCCCCACTCCGCCCCGCCCGACCGCCCCGCCCCTCCCCGCCTGGCCCGCCCTGGCCCGACTCGTCGCGTCCCACCCCGCCCTAGAGAGAAGACCTCTCGAGTGTTTGCTGCGCGCGCTTTCATACTCCTTGAGCGCTGTATGTCGTCAGGGAGGCCCTCGGACTCAGGCGTCCTATTGAAAGGTCACGCCTTATCGAGCTCTTCGAAGGTCGAAAGCGCGTCCACGGCCCTTTCGGCCCTCACCGCACTCACCGCTCTCCCGACATCGATCTACCTCCCTTCCCCTCTCCCTCCCGCGCCGCGGCCGCGCGCGCCCTCGCGTTCCTCTCGCCGCGGTATTTTCGGTCCACCTTAAAGCCGGCGGTGACGTCATCGGCACCTCTCGCCGCTTCCGCCTCTCGCCTGAAGCCCTCTCTCAGCTTCGAAGCCCTTCATCTTTGTAGGAGTCGGACCGTCGATATTTTAGCCATATTTCTCGTGGGATGCCCCCCCGATATCGACATCCCGTTCTCCGGCGCGGTCGCCCTCTTCATCCCCCACACCCTCCCCATACCCTCGTCCCCCACCCCGCTGTCATTGGCTTCGCCCCGCCGTTCCGCCTCGAGAGGCTCTCGGAGCTGCTGACGTCTGCAATGAGTAATCCCGGCGCGCCAAAGTAGTCATTTCGCAGTATTGGATTGCACCTTTCAAAAGGAGCTCTTTGCCGGCGGCGGTGGGGCCCGAGGGTGGGCGGGGTGTCAGGGGAAAAATTACATGCCGAATCGTCGACGGGCGGCCAAAAGGAGGAGTTCGTGCTCGAGGAGTGGCGGTGGTGGTGGAGGCGGGGGTGGTTGGAGTGGCCGCCCGCCTCCCGCAGAAAGCTTCCGCCCCCGATGGCCCTGCGGGAGCCGCTCACCCTCGACCCCACCCCCGCTCTCCCGCCCGAGCTGCCCCCGGGAGAAGATGTGCTCCCGCTCAAGATTTATTATGTTCCTTTCCCTTAGCGTTTTCCTCTGTATCTTCGATTGACTTGCGCGCGACGAAAGAGAGTCCAAATGACCTTGTTGGCGCCGAGTACATCGTACAATTGTGGGCCGCTCTTCGTACACATTTGCCTTTCATTGTATTCTCGGTAATGGTGTGCATGTGGTATTTGCAGTAGGTAACAACTGGTTGTTACCAGGTTAGCTAGTCCTTTACGAAAGTCTCATTCGCAAGTTCAAAATATAATTATACCAATTAATTTGTGAATTGAATCCAAACTATGAAGCGTTTAGTAACGGAAAGATAAAATAAGAACTATGGTAGAAAAGAAAGAAAGAATAATAATAAACATGACGTTGAAGATTCTTGAAGAAATCTACTCTCTTTCAGATCATGTTTTAGAAAGTGCTTCTCCGCCAAATCCAGTATATTGGAGGGTTGATAAAATAAGAGCACAAAAATACCTAAAATCAGTTTTATTTTATTATTAAAATAAACTAAATGCATATATGTGACCGTTAAAGTTTATAGCTCATGAAATAATCTCAAAAGAATACATCTGATTTTCATTTCTGCCATCTCAAAAAAGGAAACTCGGCACCGCTGTAACCCTGCAACAATCCAGCAGCCGGGCAAGCTCAGAGAGGATTTAACTTTCGTGTGAATATGTACGGCGCGTATTAGCGTGCTTTTGTTCGCTTCCATCCTTTCGTGTAGGCCGGACGTGGCTATAAGCCTGTGCTGCTCCGACGGTTAGCGCCTGCGTCCCCGGGTTGTCATGATAACACTCCCGGGCAGTCTATTCTGGGAGATAGTGGAGGCGATTGTAGTTGAACGTTTGTTTGCAGGATGAGCTATGGAGAACGAGTCTCTTATGAAGTGATGGAGGCGTCAACACCATGATAATCCACAAGAAAGCTAGTAATGAGAACAACACATTTTGTCAGCGCTGCGAAATAAATTGCTTTGCTGCAGATAAAACAGTTGAAACATGTCAGTTTTGAGATGTCCCTTTTCTTGATCAGTGATGCTATTAAAAAGTTATTAGCTTTATTTTTGTTTCACTGCTTGACGTGCCTCAGCTTGCGTCTGCAATTGTTTCTAAATAAATACAACACGCTGCAGTATTACATTACTTTCTCTATTTTACGTATGTAGTAGGCGAGAATGTAACTAAGAGCTACAGAATGGTACGGACTTTCTCCTATCTCATACCAGTTAGTTTCATATTCTCTTCGACGCCTAAAAGACTACCAGAGCCTCTCGCGATACCTACCGCTTCTCTTTTTGAAGTGGGGAAGAGCACCTTCGCATATCCGAACATCGGATACACCTATTTCGGTCGTGTACTTTTTACATATTTACCCATGGTATTTCTTGGCACCACTCCATTGATCTGACACAAGATTTGGAATGTCCTCCGCATCTCAAACAATATTGAAAACATTCACGTCTTACCTGTTTCAAACCTACAGCCTTAGTATCCACGCTCTTCGTCCCATCCGCCTCGAGCCTCTGTTTCATGAGGTCGAATCCCTTGACTATACTAATTGTAAAAGTGTTGTGGTTTTCAAATATAATAATTTAATAAAACTAATAATATAAATAAAATTGACCTTTGATTGAATATGCCGCCTCTAATACACTTTGTATAATTGAATCCATGTTTAAAAAATATTCTAAAACCCTTTTGTTTCCACAGCAACAATGCAAATGAAGTTATTTTTAATTGTTTTAGCGTACGCCCTCAGTACTCAACAATTTTCTCAAAATTAGCTAACTCAACAAAAAATATTGTAGAACATAATATTTACATAATATAAGTTAACTTGATGTTTTCTTTCGTGTATATTTTTATAAAAAAAATTGTGATGTATCAAAAAACGTATTGTACGTTTTCTACATTTTCCAGTTTCCTTATTATAGAATAAATATTAGACTTGAAGAATATTATAGAAGATTAAAACTTGTGTGTAAGTGTAAATTTTCATTGCAAATATAGGAGCTGGTTTTTTTTATAGAAAATATCGTTTTCAAGAGTTTCTTAAGATCCGCAATTTTGAGCTCATTATCACAGAAAATTGTAATGTTTTAGAGAATCTTCAAAATACATTATTTAAAGTACTTGTATTTGCGAATGCAATAATGCACAAAGACACCCATAGTGAAAACATTAACGACGTGAGATATATTTCAAAAAAATTACAAGGGTTTGATTTTTGAAAAATAATTAAAAAATCAAATAGTCAGTTTAACTCATGTTATTCAGTGCATCCCTAAAAATGTTAAAAGAAAAAATGTGAAGTTGTCTTTTAGAAAACCTTTTTTAATGTTTTCAACATTTCCCATATATCACTCAAAATTGCTCGGAAACGAATAATATTTTTTCAAAAAATGTACCTAACATTGATTAACGAACTTACTATGAAAAAAATTTGAAGAAAAAAGGCCTTCAGTATTATGTATTAGAAGTAGGAAGAAGTTTGTATTAGAGGTAGAAAGACGCAGAAAAAGCTTCAAACTTTTGTAATTTTCAAAAATTCAGATTGTGTGTCAAATTTGGACCTATACCACCTTCATAAAAGCTTCTCTTCTCAGTATTACAAGAAACGTATTCTTTATTCTTACAAGAAATTTAAAGAAAAGTTCAGATATATTTTCGAGAAAATTTTGTAAAAGTTTCAGGAGCTTCATGTCATACAAAGTTCAAAGAATTCTTCTGAAAATCTCTGGGTTTTGAGTCGGACTAGCTGGATTAGAGAATATTTATTTTTGAAAAATTCTTACGAATAGTTTAGGCGCTAGTGTTGTGCCCCCGGTCAGATAGACAGATGGCCGATCACAGACAGATGGACAGTCACAGAGAAAGGGACGGACACATTTAAAAAACTAACTTCTTTGAAATCAGGAGACCTCAAAACGTGTACTTCTGCTGAAATTTCGAAATGGATTTTTGGCATGCATTGCTATTTACTGTGCAATATACTCCTCCTTATATACTCATACGTATATATACGAGAAAGTAGAAAGTATTCATCAAATTGTAAGTGGTCGTGTTTGCAACATGATCCTCTTGGCTATGTGCTCTAATTTCAGAAACATAGTATTTTAATCACGTCCTTGTCGTGCAATCTGGTACTATAAAAACAATGCACGTCTGTAAGTTCCGCAAAAACCTTTCAACATATAATCAGATTTTCATGGAATGTTTCACGCTGACATATTGTAACTTGGAATTGTTCAACACGACACTGGCTTTTCGAAATTAAACCTTTAATATGTTTAATAAAATGTATGTGATGAAATTCGCTCTGCATCTTCTTGGTATTGTGGAGCAGCGGTGCGGTCTGTTCGGACAGGCAGGGCATGGTCGGGGCGGGGAGTGACGGGCGAGGCTTGTAGAAGGCGAACGGGGCGTAGCTGGGTCAGACTCTGAGGAAAGGTGGTGGTAAAAAAAGAGGAAAAAACTTTATTTCGTCCTGAGCAAGTTCGAATAATGGTAGTTGAAACGTTGGCAACTGTGTCTAGGACGCGGCATCACTACAAAGTAAAATAACTTTTATTTTACTTTGTAGTAAATTCCGTTTAATAGATGATTGTGATTAATGCATATACTGGAAATGGTGGGTTACTTTATCTAAATATGAAATATCTACACGTTTGCATACTCTCTGCTATCTATTCATTTTGGTATTATTTCCTTTGCATTTTGTGTTCTTACGTAAGCCAGAGAGTCTCTTCGTGCAAATGTAAAAGCTGAATGCAAAGTGGCGCAATGGATGCCTCGGTCAGAGTTGTCCAAATGTCGATTCACAGTTTGCGAGGGAGCTGCAATCTTCATTGCCGCCTGCCTCCCACTCCCTATCCTGCCCTAGTTTCGTAGCTTACGCGGTCGCCGGCTTTTGTCTCCTCCCCCTCCTCTTTCCCCCTCCCCCCGCTATCGCCCCGCTCCCTCTTGGCCGGTTACTGCAAGCGTTTGGCTTCAATGCACTCCTGCCCCGCTGCATTCATAGGGACGCTGTACGTTCCGTGGCGTCAATGCAAATGGACTGGGCCAGCGTCAGCGGTCTCCAAACCTTTTCAGGCGGTTCGTTGCTGCGTTCCCGATAATGCCGCGGCGCAACGATCGCTGTTTGGGTTTCCGTGTTATCTGTTGGCAGACCCTCTGTAATTCACACGCGGGGCGTACTTTACCTCCTCACATCAATGCGAGGGATTTACGATGTGAACATCTGTGCCGGGTAAAGAGTGCGTCGATAGGTTTTAGAGCGATGTTTGCAAAAGAGGTCACGGTGTCATAATGCCAACTAAATGCATTTCTGTGTTCTATGAGCATTATTGTGACTACGTTTCTGCGGTTGCAATATGTTTAGAGAATACTGAGAGAACTTTTGTTTATGAAGTAAAAATGTTCATTTTAGAGACAACCAATAATTGTTGTATGTAAATTTCATCTTTGATGTTTCTGTGACGTATTTCGTAAATTACGTATTTTCCTTAAGAACATGTTCTACTGATGAGTTATTCATAGTATCTCCTTGTTGATTGTTTATGTGAAATATTATTTGCCTTAAAATAATTAAAATGTTATCCGTACATTAATATTTTTTTACTTCATTTAATTAGCCGTTGTTCTTTTCCCCAATTTACTGTTATTTAAAAGTTAGTTCGTTGCAGATACTGAGATGTGAACTGTTTTATATTGAGCTATTTGATTCTTTGTGAAACTAATACTGGTGAATTTTTCTCACTGCAACAGGCCACCTCAACACTTGTACTACTTACGTTACTTACTTTACAAACTTACGTTGCCTTGGAAATAATTCGATTTTGTCTTTCGGTAAATGCTACAACTAGTTTTGCTAGGAAACGTTTCATCCACCACGATTCATCGATTCATGTCTCAGACCCTTGTAATTACGTCTGTACTTTCTATTCACATCCATCGCTTCTTCCATGAGCATAATGAATAATATATTCCTTTACCGATACTTATTTCAATACTTGCTACCATCGATTTATAACATTTTACCGTCTAACAACTTTCTTTAAATGAAGTTTGAAAACTCTAAACTTGTTTCTCATAAATCATATTTCAATTGTTCAATTCTAGCTTTCTGAATCCATTGAAGAACAAGAACTATTGAAGACAGTTCGCAAACTAACTTTCTCTCATCCTTTATACATCCCATAATTCTCAGAAATAAATGATATTATTTAGAGAGCAGAAATATACTTACTAAGAGTGGAAATTCTCTTCTTCGGGAATGTGCATAATGTAAATTAAGAATATGGTTTTTACCATTTCTAAATAAACCCTGCTTTATAATAATAATAATAATAATAATAATAATAATAATAATAATAATAATAATAATAATAATAATAATAAAATTTGGATTATTCTATCATTGATTTCATTTTCGGCTGTTTTCAATTTTAGGACGATTTTGATAAAAATATCATGGGCAGGAGCAGAGATAAATGTGGGTCGAAGAGGCCAAAAGGCCCTTTCTCTGAGAAACAAACTTCCGTACACAAATTTGTTGTTTGAACGCACCAAACATGCAAACAGGCTGTTAAAGCCAAATATCCGTGGGGAAAACGTCGCGTCAGAAGCGAAGGCCCGAGGCAGCTGTTGATCAAGACCCCTTCGTCTCCGCATGAAGACTTCCTTCGCAATTGCCCCGAGATCAGGCTTCGCGAGCCTTGCCGCAACTCGCCCAAGTTTAATGGAGTACTGGCAACACGTGTTTGATTAATGAGTGGGAGCGAGCGGGAGAACGCTCCCGTTCGCGTACACGCCCCTCCTGTGCTCGGCAGCGCCTCCTAATGAAGCCACGATTAATTTTGCGGCGGCGGGGGCGGTACGTGCATGTGTGCGTGCGGGTGCGTGCGTGCTTCGCGCACGCACGTGTGTGTTCTGCTGGCAGGCCTTGAGGCTACGCCGCTGCCGTGCCGTCATCGTGACCTGACGTGCCCCGCCCTGCGTGCCCTGCCGCGGGCCCCGCCCTCCTTTGTTTCCGCGCGCCCTCCAGGTTCGATCGAGAGCCTCTTGCTAACAAGCCCTAACAATCGAACCGAGAAAAGCATACAAATTTACGCTGACGTGCTTAATGATGCTAGTAAATGCTTCGAATTGAATGTTGAAGATAACGAGGTTATTGTGGTAACAAGGATGTAAATTACTACATAATTTTTAGGTTTTAAAAATAATGTACAACTTAAGACATACTGTATATCGCATTTTGATACGCTTATCTAATACCTCAATAATCAGTGCAGGTGATGTAATAATTGTCATTTGTTTTTAATTTTGCAAAAATAGGAATTTGATATTTTAATTACCTCAAAAGTAAGAATATAAAACAAATAATAAACAACTAAAAGACTCCGTGAATGCTCAAGTACTTGCAAAATTATAGAGCATTTACTAATTTGCCTTCCTTATTTAGAAATCGCAATCTCATATCCATGGAACAGAGCACTCTGTATCCTTTCTGAACATCAATATGTTTTACGTGCCATGGCACAATTACTTTTTTACGTGCAATGGCACTGTTTTCCATGTGAATAATCCTCTTGCATTTCATCAACCTAACCGTGACCTTTCATTTTGAAGGTCTTCACTTTAAATATGAATACAACTCAAGAGTCTCACGTTTCGTTGTTGGAAATGATTTATTTACATTCTAGAGCATGGTAAGTACCAAGTGTTTTCTATAATTCGAAAAAGTATATTCAATATTACTTATTTTGACAGCGATTTGGCGGCGATTTTACAGTTTACGAACATTTTAATTTTTGAAGGCCATAACTGCTCTTAAAAAGAGCAGATGTAAAATCTTTGTCAAGAAAATGCTTTGTTCCGTTCATTTCTTACTTATGATTCAATATCATGAATGTATTATTGCAATGAAATCCAAACTCAGTTGCACTGAAAGTGATTGTCTTTATTTCGCCATTTCTATGAATGCTCCGGAACTAATTGTAAATATTTTCATTCCCATAAATGTACTTATGTCCCTCACGTAGCAATACTACAATACTACGCCAAAGGGAATATGAGAAATGTTTGCTAAATATAACTAATGAAGACCTTTACCATTCCAAATACCGTATATGGCGATATTTCACAATGTTTTCTCAATTCACGAGGTAAACATTTTGTTATTCCCACGAGGCATAATGGAGAATGCATGTTGTGTTCATTTTAGATCAGTAAAATTGACTAGGACCCAGAGGAATATGGCGAATAAAAAGCATTCACAAAATGACCAATTTAATTTGGCAACAGAAAATAGGGATTGTTGCATTTATGATGACATCAAATTATGTTATTTATTATTCATAATTATTTTTCTGGGTTACGAGCGACTCTTTTTCATTTTATCAAATATTATCAATGCTTTATGTACATTTTATTTATGTTTTAATATTTAAAAAAAACTGTTTCGTGAATATAACTTTCTTTTTAACAAGAATTTTGTTCCTGATGTCTTAATTTCAAATGACTTATTCTTTACATTTTCGTTCAATAGTATATTTTATAAATTTGTTAATCAAAATATAATTTGTCATTTCTTTTACGCTGAGTTTGATACATTGATCTGGAATGAATGGTAATATTCGTTTTATATGCGAACTCTAAAATATTCTATCCTTTACCTTGTGTGGCTGTACGACCTCCGAGTTAATAAGTCTTCCGAAATGAAAGGTCGCGCAAGCGTCAGATGCTGGCCTCTCCCCACCCCCTGTGTTTGCCCTGCTCGCCGGTCCGCGTCGCTCATTTCTGCAGCGATCCAATTTCCCCGTATGCAAGCCAGAAGCCAGACTCAGCCCCGCTCCATCACATCTGTCGCAAAGCGTTCGTAGTCCCGCCGAGCGGCGCCTGGCGCCTACGCTGCGGGTGCGTATTTTCTTCCTGCTGGCGGGCGTACTCCCGCACAGCACGCAGTCTAAACATTTGGTGAACGCGTGTCGCCAACGTTTATTTGCGGTGGAGCGTTGGGGCTTTGTCAGCGCGTGCAGGCGAAGGAACGCTTGCTCACAGAAATAGAGCAGATGAGCGTAGATAACACCCAACATACCAAGCAGATGGCGTGGCCTGAGGTAAACCGCGTCTCAAGAATGGAGAAGCAGCATTTTTACGTGAGCAGGCCTGTTTGGCTTCGTAGCGAAGGAAGCTTCAGCTGTACAGTTCCGGTTTCTTCAAACAAGGACGTTTTTAGTACGCCCTTAAATAAAAATAGAAATAGCTGGTTTGTCAGAAATACGTAGTGTAAGTGTCTGGCCGTCTTACACGTATACTTGACAAGAAATGTATTACTCTTTTGGGAAGAAACTGCATGTTGCATTTGATTAATGTGTCTTTGGAAGTAACATCTAAATATAATTTAGTTATTAAACAGATGTTTAATCTGCGACAGAAAACTAAAGTATGGCTATATTTTATTCGTGATAATATTGTGAAACGAAAAGCAGTACAAGGTATTAATAGATTAAGTAATGAGGAAGAGTGAAGCAACACTAACTGTTAACAGTGAAAAAATACAGTAATATTGAATATAAATCGAGAAGAATAAACTTTAGATTAAATGTAATTTCCGTAGTTTTGTTTATAAAATCATTTTGTCAGTCACCTACTACCTTTGGTTGGTGAAACCATTTTGTTAAATTTGTAGATTTTCAGATTCAGACATGTTAAATGTTGCGGAAACAGATACCGAAGCGTTTCAGTTTGTCATATTTTACTCTTCATTTTTCTCTATTTGGGAGATACGTTTAATAAACAGACTTGGACAAAATATAAAGTCAAAGCATTACGGTTTAATGTCACTGACAATTACCATTAAACTCCATTATTTCTTTAGTAGAAGTTGAAATATAGCAGGTGACGTTTCGATATTTCAAGACCTAATGGAAAGCTATAGTGTAAGATCCTAAGATTCGAGATATTGCACTGCATCCAGAAAAAAGGTAAAAATATCGTACAGCATTATAGAACAAAGAAGAATATTCTTCACATGTGCATATGTTAAACAAATTCTAGCAAGCACATGAGTTGCAAGTATGGCGTGAAAGCAATATTTTTACATTTTTAATAGTAGAAACAAACATATTTTGAATTTTACAATCCTTTGAATCTCATGCAAGAACATGTAATTCCGCATGAAACACTCTCAAACATCTACAAACCCATATTCCTCTGACGTCTTGGAAATAGAAACCTTGGCTCCCCTACTTAACTAGCTGTCGTTTCCTCCCTGCGGGACGCCATCATATCGCGCCCGGCTCTCCCAAAAATATTTTAATCGCGCGTTGTTCAGCCGTGGAAACGCGGAAGCGTCGATCTGCCGGAACTCACACTCCAGCCGTCGGGAGGTCGTAAAAAAAGCGAGACGAGCTTCCGTCCGTCCGACCAAGAACAGCAAGAATCGATTCGAGCGGCTCCGGCCCCACCTGCAGAGCCCTAAATCATCTCGCCAGGTGCGAGGCTCTCATGGCGGCTATTTCTGCAAACAAGCGCGCCGGGTCACGGCGAAGGCGGGGCGTGGAAGCTGGGCGCTCGCGCTAGAGACTTGCGACGATGGCCTGAGGCCATCACGTCTTTGCGTGGTCTGTCAAGCAGCAGAGACATTATACAGTTGCACCACGAAAGTGTCTTCGCACTGAGCCAAAGCAGGGCTTAGTATTTAAAAGTTCAAGTTCATTTATGTTGGTAGCAACCAGATCACTAGGAAACATTTGACGGGAACAACACTTCCAGCATCTTTTATGATTGTGGTGAGTACACAGTTTACGGTTTCAAGCTGCAACTCGAGCAACCAACATGATTTCTGTTGCAAGCAATCTCACACACAAGATGTCAGTGTGGAGAGTGTTTCCTGGCGCGCTATATATGCGTTCCTGTACTTAAGTTACGTACATTTTGTCCGAAATCGGAGAACGAGGAGATCTATACGAGACTGCTGTGAATGTTTACAATGAGAGTGAATGTCAACAGTACCGAGATTGAAACGAGACTAGGAATACTAGAACTCGAGAATAACTGCGACACACCCTGTTTATGACTAATCCAAATAGATTAAGAATGTTCTGTATTCTAACTTTCCAAGAAGTTTTAAACAAAATACGCAAAAGTTGTTACCTTTTTCCAAGTAATGTCATTAGCCAAATTAGTTAAGGCCTTCATAATTTTTCGTGTGTTTGAAGTGATTCCGAAATAAATTGTCTTTACTAGAATGTAGACACTTATGTTAGTTTACGTTATCAATTTAATATCAAAAACACATACCGACAACGATGACTTTATCTACAAATCATGCTGTAATATCAAAACGCAACTACCTTTAATGGCCCTGCCTCTAGAACTGAGGAAACGGATGAATTAATTTTTGGGAGTTCTTATATGAAGCTCAATAGCATTTTCAATATATTACAAAAAATTCGTGAGATTTTTTTAAAATCCTCTCGCAAATTGATTAAATAACACTAATAAATATTTTAAAAGTCCTGTTTTCATTAAAACCTCATAATACTAAAAAAATTGAAAAACTGAACTTTCATTGAACCTCTCCTGCCTGTCACAGCAAATCTAGATATTTTCAATGGAACCTGTTCTTTAATATTAGCTCATTAAATTATTTCTATAACTGATGTACAAGTTTTTTAATCATTTTATACGAATAGCAAACAATGTTTTAACGTGGCATCATCTTTTCTCATTAAACCCTTCAAATTTCTTCTGGCAGAGAAGAAAAGACAATACAAAAGGTAGCAATATATTTCTTTTCCATGAAAATTACTGGAAAGCTAAAAATAAAATTGCAAAAGAAATGTAAACCGAAATAAATAAAACTAAAAAATTAAAAAAGCAGAAACATGTTACTCTTTTGAATCTGAAATGACTTCGTATAACAAAAACATTAGGCAATACTATATTGAAAGACTATGTGAATGTTTACTTTTTTATTTTACGTACATTTTTGTTTTTCATATTCCAGTTTTACATTCTGTTGACATTGCATTTTTATACGTATTATCATGTTAAATTTAAGAGTATCTGCGGCATCACCTCCAAGTGCTGAACTTGAGTTTTCTCTTTTCAACTTAAAATAGCTACATAAATAGGGAGATAACTCTCATCATTTTCGTTAAACCAGGCAATAACGGATAATCCAGTATTCTTTCCATCACCCATATGATGAGAACCTCAACGACCGGTCGCATTTGCGTTTTGACGGCAGCAGTGGTTACACTGTTTGACAAACGTGCCCGGGAGGGTGAGGGCGGCAGTAGGAGGAGGCTCGGATGGTGGGGATGGAAATCCGGGTCATCGCCAAAGGCGCCTCGCCAACACCTCCGCCATCACCTACACCGCCACCCCCGCCACCGCCATCAACGTTATCACAGCCATTCCCGCCACCGCCGTCGCTGCCGCCATCGCCACCGCCACCGCCGCTACCGTCACTGTTATCCCGGAACCCTCGCCCCCGTCCCCGCCCCCGCCCCCACCCCCACCCCCGACCTCGCCACCACTGCCCCGCCACCACCACCCTCGCCACCACCGCCCCCGCGAGTACCACTAACACTGCCCCGCCGGCTGCGCCCCGGGCACGCGGGCAGCGTCGACCTCGGGGAGACTAATTGCCAGTGGATGGGCTGCGGGCGCCCGCCCCCTGCCAGCGTTCGCGTCCTGCCCTGCCTTGCCCTGCCCTTCCCGCCCCCTCCTCGCTGGCAGTCGCCACCCGCGCGTCCGGTTGCGCCCGGCCGGCGCTCCGGGTTAATAGATTCCCGGAACGTCATCAGTATATTGGGGTGTGGCCCCCAGCGCCCCTTCACCGCGCTGACCGGATCGCACACGGCCGATCGAACTTCCGCACAGTGCCAATTTCCCTCCTACTGAATGGACGATATTTTGTTCCACCCTGCTTGCAACCGTATTCTTGCCTTCATGCCTAGTTCTTTTCATACAACAATCGAAGTTTATAATTGGAGAATGTAACAAAGAAGAAGATTATATTTACATTTTTTTCTAGTATTTAAATTACCTCCATTGCCTAAGAAAAGACGTTTGTGTCTGTGAAGAACATTGCCAACACTATTCTCATTATTCCTATGCTTTTATTTGTCTTTTATTTTCTTCCGGCAGTTCACCACCCATGTGAGTTACAATGTATCTTAATGTACGAGTAGCTTGAAGAAACTGCGAGAAAACAGATTAGTATTTAAGATTTCTTGTTCAATGCTTGCTGCTCCAGAATTGGATATAAAAGACTCCAAATGACAAACTTAGTTACATTTCCCTCCGTGGAGTTAATGTTATTAAGTGTCCTATTCGAGAAACCAAATCGTTCCAAAGGACGTTAAATAAGCAGAACTGTAATTTTGTGGTTGCTAACGGACATTACAGTAGTGATGTGTGGATTTAAATTGCGGAACAATATGTTTGTCCGCCTAGTTCATGAAAATGACACACTGTGTTTCTCGTTTCCGCATGGGAAGAGGCGGTGACGGGAGCTGTCGTCCTTGTTTAGCGCCCCAGACTGATTGACCATGTCTGGAACGCAGCGAGTTTCCACTGAACACAGAATTAACTTTAAGGCATTGCACCAAAATCAAGAAAGTCAATTATTACTGTAATATTTTATCAATTAAAGCATGTTTAATTCTACTTCTAAAACTTTTTTAAAATACGAAATTCGTGTTAACGATGTTAACAGTACATACGTTAAAAGTAATTAAAATATTTAAGGATAAATGTGCTGTAATTACTCTAGAAATTGGTCTATATAAATATTCATATTTACATTATTGTAATTTTTCTATATTTGGGCTCTTAATTCTGGTGTTACCATTTACTGCATCACCTTCCTTAATTTTATTTTACCAAAAATTTAATTTCTAATTATAAAATGCACTAGGGTATTTCTGACTAATTTCCATACACTTCCACTTCTAATAAAATTACCTTAGGCCAAAGATCTTTAAGGTTCTTGTATCCCTGTTTCCTCCTCTTGTGAATCTAAGTAAAGTGATGTGGTGTGGAACTGAAGTATTAGGTGCGATAAGAGCGTGTCGCTGTACCTTCTGATACATAAACATAATTTCAACAACCGCGATTTCTCCTTATGTGTATTTTCTCCGTATATGTATTAATTTTGCTTCTCTACGTTGACTTAAGAGAACTAGAGACTTGTAAATGTAGCGAGTGGAGGTATGATCTTCTTGTATGCAAGCCGCGTACGTAGTTAAGTGAGAAAAAAAATGTTTCGTGATGTTTTTCGAGTGCTATCTTCGTCAGATATCTCAAAGAGTTCAAATAATGTGAGATATTCTTCCACTCTTCATACAGATCAGACTTCATGTTATAACAATCTATAAACATGTTTTGTTAAAACATTTTGTAATCAATAAGCTCAATAAGCTAATCTTTATTGGTTGATAACAACTTGAAATATAACAGCTATAATTCTGAGTTTTATTACACACTACCCACAAATTCCTGTTTTCAACACTTTTCATTGGGAGGAAAACAATAATATACAATGTGAATTATATATTCAAACCCCAAATACACCAAAACCGTTATTGCATATAACGATTCAATAGAGACAATAATATTATTTTCTTCATTAATCCCAAACCGTGAAAATGACTCCCACATTTTCTTTTAGTATTTAAAATTGCCATAAATGCTGCTGTGCTTATAAACGTTATTGCAGCAATGTATTCTTCATGTCTTGCGTTACTTTAAACAGACGCAAAACATCAATGTAGGCAGGCAATCTTGTTCATCCTCCGACCCCGCCCGCTATTTTTCGTTCAGCTCCAAAGCGACGTGGCTCCGTCCATCTCGGCCGCGCCCTTCCGCTTGCCCGCGGAGGGCGCCCTCGATATAAAAGCGGCAATCTCGCCGCTTTTTCGTGCACCCCGGGTCGCGGTCGCCGCGCCGGCCGCTCGCCAGCACGGCCTCCAGTCGCCGCAACGGTCCCACAATGCAACGCGACGTGCTGGCTGGGTCGCTGCCGGAAACTCTCCGCCAGGACCCGCCGCCCAGCCGCTCGGCCAGCAGCCGCTCGCACAGCCGCTCGCACAGCCGCTCGCACAGCCGCTCGCTCAGCCGCTCGCTCAGCCGCTCGCACAGCCGCTCGCACAGCCGCTCGCACAGCCGCTCGCACAGCCGCTCGCACAGCCGCTCGCACAGCCGCTCGCACAGCCGCTCGCACAGCCGCTCGCACAGCCGCTCGCACAGCCGCTCGCACAGCCGCTCGCACAGCCGCTCGCACAGTCGCTCGCACAGCCGCTCGCACAGCCGCTCGCACAGCCGCTCGCACAGCCGCTCGCACAGCCGCTCGCACAGCCGCTCGCTCAGCCGCTCGCTCAGCCGCTCGCTCAGCCGCTCGCTCAGCCGCTCGCTCAGCCGTTCGCTCAGCCGCTCGCTCAGCCGCTCGCTCAGCCGCTCGCTCAGCCGCTGGCCCGGCACGGCCCTCTGAGGAAATTTTGTACTAGGCGCGGCCAGGTTCTGATGCCCAGAATGGCCATGGTTATCACTTTGAAACGTATTGAGTTTTTGAGATTTTGATTTCGAAAAGAATTGAAATATTCGATCTTGCTTCATCTTTCGTTTGAAATTTCCATTTCTAAAAGAAGGTTAAATATTTATCCCTTTCTATTTGTATTCGTGAGGGACTTTTTTATTTCCTAAAGGAAATAAGTATTTTCTGTCGGATATCTTTATATTTAAGAAATGATGTGCCATTACATTGAATGAGGCGAGCTAAAATATGTATGCCCAATTAATTTTATATGTGTTTCGGGTAAAGTGGGGTGAATCCCCCTAATTTTAATATTTCGGAAACAATGCAAAAAATCCTCTTTTACATAAATGACATGATTTCCGATGTTTTGATAAAATGTTATTATTTGGCCCCAAGTATGAATATTATTAAGATAGATCACTTTTCACCATTAATTAATTTATCAGTTCATTTTAATATTATTCCTCACAACTTTCTCCCATTTTTTTCTTTCATCTTGAATTCTGAATCTTGAGAGATTTAGCCCTTTATAAATTTTGAATTCTATTACTTCCACTAAAAATAATTTTTCACGATTTAAAAATCAACTTTTCATTCTATCTCATTGCAACCTATCCCAATATTAAGTCTGTAAACAAACAACAGTTAAGAGAAGTCGGCCCCCCTTGCTATATAATCCCGAGCGCCTACCACACCTGCGCACAACAGCCCTGAGGAAGGCCACGTCAAGATGGTCGAAACGTCTGCAACACAGCCTTCGACGAGGCGTCACCTGGACAGCCAAGATCATTTACATAAACAACAGTTGTCAATGCTAGTACAAATATTTTTATTCGTACAAGTGGCCAGTCTGATTACTGGGTAAACAGAAAGAGTGAAAAGCGTTCCACTTTTATATTTTCAAAAATATATACTTATTTGTAAAATATTAAACAAAAAAATTAATCCATTAACTCATCTTAATAAACATTTGTAGAACTTCTTTGATCGAACAAGCAATTTAATTCTATTAAAAGCCCCTGGGCCTGAACTTTTGACCCTTTCCCGCATACGAAATACAAATCAGAGCGCTGAGGTGTTCTCAAGAACGTTCTCTGATCGCTTGCTCGCAAAGAATATTTTGCTATCTGAAGAGTACGCTGTGACCTATTTTATTCCACCGTAACGCCACCTCCTTGTGCCTGGAGCAGCGTAGGCTCCTACCACCCACCAGACGCCGCGTTTCCGTATTACCATAAATATTGAAGTGCGCCCTGCGCGAGGCTGTTGACTAATTCAAGGGCTTTGCAAGTAATCTCGTGCAAATTTCACACCCCGCGTGCATTGACAGAACGAACCCCGCCAATTCCGTACATAGTGCCTAATGAAGTCGATACCACGTCTTGCCGTTTCGGAAAACTGGGCTTAAGAGGCACTTCGTTTAATTGCTTCTTCGCTTCAGAGCCCACCGAAGAGTCTCCGTCCCTCCTTTGAGGTCTTGCCACTACATCAACGTCATTTGCTAAACGATGTAACGACAAGTTCGATCGTGTAAAGTCATCGAAGCAAAGCAAATTGGTCAAAATGGTTTTTCTTATGCGCATTTCAAGTTTTGTTAGTATACTCTTTGTGGCGACATTACTTCCGCTGTTTTCTGTATCTGAATCAACAGTTTTTTTTCTACAAACCGTTTTTCCGAAATTATCCATATAGCTTAGAATTTGTTGTTGTTTTTTAAACTTATTTTTCCATTTATTACTTTTTTAATATGCAGACACCTCATTCGTCACTGGTTTTATTTTTAACCCCTCCTTCTTTAAAAATTGAACGTTTTTTGGCCGTGAGTGATGAATAAGAACTTTGGTATTTGAGTGTAAATTATTTGTAATATTTCCTTTGTATCATAAGAACTGCAAAATGACTAATGTTTTAGTTTGGCTCTTTACTATAAAATTTACAAATTCATATATTTTGTGAATTGTTCCTTGTTAATTTTTATATTTGTGTCATTAATACTGAAAATATCTTTAATTTAAAACAATATTTATATTTAAACGTATTCGTTCTAAACCATCCAGTTTTTCAAAGTAGTGAATTTTGCTTTTCCCAGCAAATCTTGTATATCGCAGGATAAAATTTTCCAAACGGGAGACAATTTTCTCTGAATTCATTATTTATTTATTTAATCTCACGTAATAGAGCTCCTCTCAGATAACTTGCGCATTCTTCGATGTGACGATTAATTACTCTTCTTCCACTGAGTTCCTGAAAGTATTACACCATTGATCCGTTAGAAATTTCGTTTCAGAAGAATTTCATTATCTTCTGAACTAAACTTTCGCGTCCCATTCCCGTTTGATCGTGATGCCTACGGAACGGTGGAGCAATTAATGATTTTTTTTACTCATTAGCGTTTCCAGTTTCAAGAGCAAGTGATTTTAATCTCGGCGGCCGTCACAGCTCCCTTTATCAAAGCGCCCCTTGCCTGCTGCAAAATGAGCAACGGCACTTAAAAACTGGCACGTCACGTTCTCTTGCCGCTAGTCATATCAGCATTTTCACGCTCTCTATCGATATTTTTGCTTCTCTGTTGGAACAAATGAAGAGGTAAATTTCTCTTGAGTTTGACATTTTTCTTCGACCTTGACAGAATTCACAATCATTCTGTATGAAGGTATTGTTATGTCACTAAACCTTTGTCTTATTTTATAAGTTGTATGGGACAACTATTTTTATCACACATCGTCCCTTTACATTAAAATGAGTTTCGCAATGAAAACGCAGATTCTATCATGTGATGAATTAACAAAATGTTAAACATACACAAAAGTCATTAACTGTTTTATTTAGAAAAACTCTTATACCTATTTCGCTACGAAAAAATGCTATGAAAAAATAATTCAGATTTTTTTGAATCCGGTCCATATTTCTTTCCTGATACAAAATTGTTTGTGGGGGTCTGTTATTCACTATTTCAATAAAATCTATAGTGTAACTATAAACTATACGTGTGTGCTATATAGTCTATAAACTAAACGTGTGTGCTATAGTTCTTCACCTTTTTTCTTAAATTTTATTGGGAATTATCTTTATTTTAGGACATAAAAGGAAATAAATCATCAAAGTTTTGTATGTAGTAATGTCGGAGATTCCGAACATGTCGTGTAAGACCATGCCGACACCGGGGGCTGGCATTTTTTTGATTACTTAAACAGTGTTTGAAGTTCATGGTTTGTACGAAAAAGGGAGAGCAGGACTGTGATTGTCTGCTGAGAATGCTTTTCAAAAAAATGCACTTATTGTGACTTAATACAAGAAGAAACGTTGGCGATTTTAAGAATTGTTTCATCACCTACACTTGTTAATTTTTTTTTTAATTTGTTGCGTCCATTTTGACGCAACGCGTCCCTTACGGGTCGTTGAGCGCTTACGGGTCGTTGAGCGCTTTGCGCTGTGGAGTAATCCTCCATTACTTTGCGCGCTTTTTGGAGTAATTCTCCATTATCACTTTTTCTGTCTTGTCGCGTCACGTCGCAGTCAGTTGTCAAGAGGACCGCCAGGTAGCATCTCCGCGTACGCGCCTCCTACTACGCGCTCCTGCGTCACTACCCAGCGGCCAGAATTGGGAAGGAGTAAGGATAGGGGCAGGGTTTAGGACACTTCACAAGGGATGGACTAGCCCTTGTGAAGCAGCCAAACTCGCTTTGTTGGGACAAATTTCACATGAGATTCGACGGGAATCGAACCCGGACCTCAGTGGTGAAAGGCTAGCGACTTCGCCATGTGCCACGAGCGTAGCTCGTTATCGTTAAAATTATCGTAATTTCCAAATAGGTTTTGATTTACCTTCCTTGACTGCCTATCACTTAATACATGACACTCCCCTTATACTACTTCACGGTTTACTTAGTAGTTATTTTATTTATTTAAATTTCTTTTGTTTTCTAACGATGGAATTTTCATTTTCATCCCTGGCATAATTCTTTCTCAAAATATAATAAAGCAATGATAATTTATTCGGTATTCTCTAGAGAAGCTCGTATCTTTTTATTGAAATTTCTCAAGATTGTGCCTTTTGTTTGGAATTCCCATTTTCTTCATGATATCGGTTTTCGATTGAAACGTCTGCAGTTGTTTCTCTGGGGCGAGTCGTTAGAATTGTTGAATTGGAGCGATGTGAAATTGCTCGGTGAACCGGCGTCATTTATAATCATTCATGAACCTTCATCGTTTCACTCTGCAAAATTATTTTTGTCTCATTTTTCCTCCCTAATTTAATAGTACTAATAATTTAGGTTCAAATAATATTACAAGGTTGAAATGTTTTACATTGTGAAGAAAATATTCAGAAAAGTTGTTCTTATTATTTTGTTGTTCTATTTATGTTAGTTTGTTCATCTTGACCTTTTGTTATTCTTGGTATGAAAAAATATGTAAACTGATTTCTGCTACGCTGTCGGGGATTGGAAAACCTATTGCATGTCTGAAGAGCATATATCTGGTTCGCTATTACTGGGAGGACTCGCTGCAGTCGTAGTGAAACATTTATTCTCCCTATGAAACACCTCTGTAACTGAGATTTGTGGATCAATGTTACCTTCGAGGAAATGTTAGTACAATGTAGAAACTACCTTCATCATCACTTAAAGTTGTATGTAGGTCAAATAATCTGAAAATTTAGAAAATGACTCACGATTTGCTCCCTATGAAATTGAGGTGTATAAATTTGATACCATCATACTCAACAAACAATGCCAATGGTACACATTAGAAAGTAACTATTGTTTCGTTGATTTAGTCGCAAATGTAAATGTATTCCATGCATTAATTCATATACATAAATATTTCATATTCACGTATAATATTTAATTAAATTTTCACTTTTTTTCTATTTCTTTATCACTGTATATCGCTTTGAATTCATTACTAACATTTTTTCTTTTATGAATTTCAGGTAAGCAGTTACCAATCATAATAGATGGGAAGAAATACTACTAATTCATCGATGAGTGAGTTGCTGCATGTTTAACATTTTTCTATTGTGTTTATCCTGTTTATAAATGCAAGATTATTTGCTCATTGCATTGAAAGTTTTCTGTGCCTTAACACTATTGTTTAGCATTATGAACTGTTTTTACTTGTACTTTGGTACGTTTATCCACGATAGCAGCAGAGAAAACCGGACCAAGAAATAAGAAGTACAAAGTTGGACACAAACACGGGCACCTAGATGTTTTAACGCTGGTCCCTCATGATCAGTATTTCTTCAACGCATTCTGTGTATCAAACTTTTGTGAAATAAATCAAACGTATCAAATATATCTTCTCTCTCTCTCGCGAGCTCTGGTCATGATGAGATCTCGAGAGCCCGAAACGGGGTTGCAGGAAGAGGATATATGTCTCTAGAAAAGTCTGCTTGTGAGAAATTGGGCTCGACTGCACGAAGAGAAGCTACGACACATTTTGGCCCGACCATATCTCTCCGCTGGGTGGCACGACGAAAATGTGTCACTTAAATCTCAGGCCTCGCGGAAATCTAGGTGCTCGGTCTCTGAGCCAGTCCTGGCAATATTTTGTACATCCCTTTCCCTTGCGAGACGTATTATTTTCTAAAGCCTATTGCTTACTAAACATACTAATCTTTTAAATAATCGAATTCATCATAGTTGTTATATGTTTATAATGTTCAACGTCAGCAATATTTTATTTTTACTTTCCTTTCTTGTTTTCTAGAAGCAAACCTTAGCACGTATATCATGAAAAAAAGCTCTAAACTCCAAATATCAGTTAATTTACCTCACAACTGGTTTTCACCGACTTAAATGTACCATATGGCTGTGACTATACGTTACCTCATACGTTATAGCTGCATATTTATCTGGCTCTAGGATTTCCTAATACCTACCCTTGAATTATTTAGTAGCCAACATTATTCTGTGAGCTTGTATTCTGTAATCCGCTCTTGTAATGGTTACCTTAGAAATTTAATATAAAAAAGTGGGTACAAATTTTTCAGTTATTCTGATTATCGTTAAATACCGTTAACAATTTTTGAAATAGATGTAAGAAACCTGTTAGGTTCTTTTGTGTAATAAATCTGCATTTAGCCAACGATTGAATGACGTTAAATTTATCGCATCTGTAATTTGACACAAAATTTGTAATAAACAGACGTGTAATAATATTTTTAAATTTAGGAAAATATTAAATGAGTGGTATTCGACTAACTAGTGGATTCTGTACGAGAAAATTGAATTACGAATAATTTTCTAGCGTATCAGCCATTTCCACAATAATTTGTATCTGTAAAAACACAATACTTAAAAAATTAAATTAACTTCAAAAAATATTGCATACGTATAGCGAAAATGGTTAAGAATAAAGTTATAACAAACTGTAAATACTGCAAACTTATATGTGTGTGTGTGTGTTTATGTATATGTCGCTGAGACTTATATTATAAAGAAACATCTTAGTAATGCGAATCCTCTTCTCTTTCTTCTCCCGAAGAGCTTTAACGAGAACCGTCTGAAGTAAATTAGAATTTTCCCGACAAAGAGCTGTACCACTTTTGTTTGCTCACAAAAGCAGCATTCCGGTAGCTGCAGGGGAGGACGGTCGTTGTGACGCTCGGCCCAGGACACCTCAAGAATGCGTCATCTGCGGGCCTGAGGAGCAGCCGGCGGCGGTCGTTGGCCTCGGGCGGTGGCGCGGCGGCGAAGCGACGTGCGGGGCGGGGGCGGGGTGGGTCTGGGAGAGGGTGGCGAGGGCTGGGGCGGGCGCTCCCAAGAGGTAGAGGAGAGAAACCGCGTGCTCCGAGGGGAGCTGACGGGTGAGAGCCGTGGCAGGGCGGGGGCGGGGCGGGGCGGGGTTGGATGCGGAGCGTAACTCGAGGCGCCTCTGCCAGACGTCGGTGGCGGACTGCAGGCCCTAGGGAGAGGGCGGCTGGGCTAAGCGGTCGGAGCGCTGCCGGCGGGGTGCAAGGGAACCACCCGAAGAGCTCAGCACTGACAACGGAGGTAATTGAGCGAGTGAGCGCCAATCGTTCCCCTTGCTCCCTTCACTCTTCCAATCATCCGTTACAGACCCTTATTTAAACCTATTGCAAAACTTTAAACTATTATTCGATAATCCCTACTTGATTCGCGCGGGTCTTCCTCCTCTCCCTTTAAAGAATGTACTGAATCGTTGATATTTTCGAAACCAAAATGCTAAGTTGATCAGCAAAAGGCGACTTGAACATTTTTCGATAGAAATATTACAGCGCTGTAGCAACGTTAAGCAATGAACGAAAACAGCGAACAGTAATGTAGGAGTTCGAAGTAGAAAAGAAAGAAATTAAGGAAATATGATAACGCAAGAAATTGTTAAGGAATTATAATAATATGATAGGTGCAAACAAAAATAAGGCATCTGCCTCGATAACAATAAATAAATAAATATATGAGAATAGATAATCTGTGGTCTATTTTCGGAGATACAGTATTACCCAATATTACTTTATTATTGGGTATTTGTTTTACTCCTATTTAGATAGTCGCATACAAAGTTGCAATTTGGATAGTTTTTGAAGTTTCTATAATTGTGTGTCTGAATAAATGTCAAAGGCAATTTCAGTTTATTATTCAGTGACAGTAAGAATATTGATTTTCACTTCGTAACTGAGATAAATCTAAGCCAATTTGTAATGAAAATTACAAAATTCAGAATATTTTACTGTTAACTTTAGATTTAAAATCTTGTCTCTTACATTAGTGTTTTCTTGCACCTATTGTAAAGATTTTTATGGAAGAAAAAAAATGTAAAGAATGAAGATTTTCTTCAATAAGCAAAGTATTTATTATGTCATTTATTTTTGACACATCAGTAATTAAAAATTGGGATTCATTTAAGTAATTATTATTCCGTCTGCAAAATATTGTCAATGGAATGGTTGTATTTTGCTGATTTCAAGAATGATGATAGTAATAGAGCAGTTTTAACTGAAAATAAACTTTTTGTGATATTCCCTGTGAATGTAGCGAACGAATTGTATTTTTTTCGTTCTGTTGGTACTTTATAGAACCGTCTGCGTAGAGTTCGAGAACTTGTGGAAACCAATTACGCCAACAAGCGTAGATTATTAACTGATGAGTGTTATTTTATCTACCCACAGGTTTCTTTCCAAAATCTAATTAGGACACTCTCCAACTATAACGTTTTCATTCAAAATGTCTTGAGAACTGAAACCCTTTGAATGTGATATCAGATGAATGAATAATGTTCAGATGAGTAAAACTACTGGCTTGTGCACCCGAAGCCTTGGAACTAAAGTTAACTGCTCACAGCATACCACCGAATAGAGCGTGTGTTCTGAATTTTGTAATGTTTGTTGGGATTAAGTTACTCCACAGATACAGGGACTTGCAAGTTGCCGGAATGAATTAAGAGCCATGACGAAACCTACCTCGACGTGCCATGATGAGTTGCGATAACACTTAAGGGAAGTTAATTAAACACTAGAAAAGACACTGTCAAAAATAAACCTCATTCATAGCTTCATAAGGCGGATCTGCATGTACTTATTGGCAGATGTTAATGGAGACAGTGATTAATTGTGAACTGGAAGGTGTGTCCTCTTTCCGCCCTCCTGTGTCTGTCTGAAAGAGTGATTTATGTGTAAGTATGTGTAGTTTACGTGTTTAAAGATGGGCAGTGTGGGTGAGAAATGCGGTCCTAAAGCTTCTGAAGAATTAAACGTTCCTAAATATTTTAACTTGTGGAATAATTACATCCGAAGAAAGAATCTATTTATCATTTCTAATCAGAACACTTACTTTCATCCATTATATATGAATATGTATGTATATTTTTATACATGTAACATAATGAAAATATTTAGTAGAATACTATCTTCAAAGCAATAATTGGAACAATGACTCTCTAGTATTCTATTATACACCTAGGCAAAACTGTACGTAATGCTTGCGCATGAATGATTTTATTTTCTCATTATATCTCTTCATTAATTGCACATTTTCACTACCTTTTCTGTGAATAACCCAACACTAATCAACGTAAATTTTGAGATTAGGTTCTTCAGAATATCACAAAGATATTCCGTTTCTGAAGGTTAATTATTTACATGCACAAGTACGTCAGGCTAGTTTATTAGAAAATACATTTGTTATAAATAAACTGAACGAATCTTCAACAACAACTGCGCCACATAAAAACACTTAACAAAGTTATGAAAGTCGTGTTCAGTGAAGGACAGAACTCTCTGCCTTTAAACCGGACGCAATAACACTTCCTGGATTTAATATTCCATTAATGAAACGAGTCAAAAAACTAGCGTGGCATTAATTAATGTAACGAATTTCTTTAAGAGTTCTTTTTATAACAGTGGATCCGCAGTGAAGGCGGCAAAAAGCATTTCCTTGCCCTGCTGTGCTACGCGAAGCGTTATCGTAGCGCGAAAATTATCCCGTCCTCTGCAGCACTATGGCGTCCCCGGCGCCTGCAATTAGCAGGGGAGCGCCGATTTCCTTCCTGCTGAGAATGCGAGCGCGCTCCTCCGCGCCAGGAAGCTCCCAACTGCCACAAGCAGTAGCCATAAAATATGTCGCAAAAATAATACGGAGAAAACCTCTATGAAACAGAACAGATCTGGATTACAATAACTAGTATACCTGTGTAAGATATTAGATTTCTTCGTGTATAATGTAAAGGGAGGAACTTCGTTGTGAAGGATGGGCCGTGGGGTATATGCAGTTAAAGATGTTGTTATGAGATTTTACTGATGAAGGTAATTTGAATTTTGTGTTTGCGTTTAGACTGCATGGAAAATAAATTCGAAATTGAAAGTGTAAAGTTAATTAAATGCAGTAGATCAATTGCAACTATGTCTAAAATAATATAACCATTTCTATATTAGTTTATGATATAAAATGATCACCGTTATTACGTAGATTTATGCATTGCTTTGAAACATTTTAAAATATTAAAAAACGGGTGGGGTATATGTTAAGAAGTAAAAAGAAAGTTTATGTGGCGTGTTTATTCGAACTTAATTTTTCAGTTGAAATTAGTACTCATATCAATATTAGGTCTATTATTTTATTTTCTTATCGGGTATTTCATTTATTTTTTTCAAAGTATTTTTGAATTGAATGTCAATATCAAATTAAACAAATAAATATGAACATCAAATCTGACCATCAAATTTCCACGCTTCTAACATATTAACAATGCTTAATAACTCACTTTTGTTGAGGTGTAAATGGAAGAAGTCACGTAAATCCCTTGTTTATTTTTCACTAACCTTTAGTGAACGGATTTATTGTGGAAAGCGGTAGTGTGCAATTGCCGACCAAATGAACGAGGTACGGGGAGGGTGTAGGAAAAAGAAGCAGCGTTACCGTTCTACGGAACAAAAATAAGGCGGGTGGGCGTAGCCGACGAAGCTGCCTCTGGGAGCGCGAACGGAGGAGCTTTGGGGAATTGTCTGGCGCAAAGAAAAGACAAAAAAACGAGATGGATGGCAGGGCGGTGGCGGAGACGGCGGGTGGTGCCGGAGGGGGGGGGGGGCAGTGCGGGGCGGTGGGAGGTGGGAGGTGTCCGTGCGGAGGTGTCGCCACCCGAAATCAAGGTACACGCCCCGTTGAAGCGCTCCCTCGCGAGCGTTCCGGTAATTTTCCGCGCCTTTGTAATTTCAGGAGCGCTTTTATTGCCCTTTTGTGAAAATGAACGCCGCATTTCTCTCCTCTTACACCCAGGTCGTTTGCAATAACGCGATGAAAATCCCTTGTCCTCAATAGGGTATCGCACGTTATTGTTTTTCAGGGACATAAGGTTGTGATCTGTACAATTATAGTAAACATTTTAATATGATGGGCACATATTCTGTCTTCAGGAAGCTAGGCGATTCCTTTTTACTTAATGCTTGATTCTATTTACTTACTTCATCATGAGCTATCCTGGACTACTGTGTTGGGTTCTTCTTTCTCCTCAAACGACCAACCTTTTTTTAAACTTACAATGTTTGTGATAATCACATAACATTAAATAAAGAAATGTTAGCGTTGATTAAATAGTTCATACTACATCTTGCATGTCTTGCACGTTAATATGGAGGAAATGTTGCCGAAATTAATACTATAAAGAATTGACTATTTTTTATAGAATATTGTGTAAGACAACTAACGCTTACTATTACAAATCCGTGAGAACATGTTCACTATTTCAGCAGCAAAAGGTTCTTAAATAATTCTCATTTTCTTATTTTTAAAGTAGTTTCTTTCATTATATTTGGTGCGAATCCTATATCAAATGGTGAGGTTTATTGTGATGTTTTGTGCCAGACTCAGTAGTACATTAATCTCGCCTTCAACATGTGTTTCGTTTGTATCTCGCAGCAAAGCAGTACGAGTTCATTCCGCAAAAAATTCTCCGGGAATTGGGCTAAAAGCGTGTGTTTACTAATTTAGAGGCAGTAACTGCGCCTGCATAAATGGGTAATTGCTCTGCCCGTAAAAATCTCTTTGTAATTCTTTACGACACATTTTAATGCTGGAAGAAAAATGGCATAGAAACTTCGCCGTCTCCGAAAAGCCCAGACCGCCTGCCGCAGAATGTGAACCTACATGTTGCTGCTTTCCCGTTGGAATTTATAGCGCCATCCTGGTTTACACGGCTCAAGTCGTCGTCCGTGAAATATGCCTCGACGCCAGCATCCCTGATCCTGCAGCGGACCAACACGAGATCGGTGGCCTTTTGTTCGATATCGCTCCGACAAAAGTACTTCGTTTTTTTTATTTCCATAAAAGTTAATGACTGTAAGATGCGATAAGAGGACGAGTTCTCGAAAACATATAAAGTTTTGGTGTGTCCGCCCCGCTGAAGGAGCAGATCTGCAGCGGCCGACGAACGGAAGGTAGTGCGATAGCGCTCGGGTCGTGGACTCTGGCGGTCATAATAGTAATAAACTGAGCGACTGCGTGGGACGCGTCGAACGACCTCTGCGGACCCCTGAGGTTGGCCAGGGATTGCCAACGAAGTCGACGTTCACCCTTCGAAAATAAAGAGCCAAGTAGTCGCTAAAGCATTAATGTTGAAGACAATACCGGGAGCCGTAGCTCAGTACATCAACTGATGTCACTGCAGCGCCTGTCACTTGGAGATCCTAGGTTCGAGTTCTGACGGCGGCAGGATTTTCGACACTAGCTTTTCAGTTAGGTCGAATGCAGTCGCTCTCTGGAGGAGAATTCCAGCGGCCGGCTGCTTTGATCGGTAGTTTTCCGTAGTTTTCCGATCAACACCAGGCGAATGCCGATGCAGTACCCTAACAAACGGACCATGGACCGCGCGCGATCTTTCCTTCCTCTTACTTGTCCTATCCTCTCCCCTTACACTAACATGCACTACACTACCACATATTCCGGGAGACCGGTCGGGAGCTTAGAGCTTGTCCCGGCTGGGGCGGTGCCCCGCTGGTGGGAGAGTCCTGGTTAGGGGTAAACACCGCTAGCCGACGATAGGTCGGCACCGGATCTCGCCATCCAGCTGGGGAAGATCACCGCCATCCCCCTAGGAAAAAAACATGCACTACACGTACGGGACTAGTGACCAAAGCTGTTGACGCGCCCGGAATCACCAACCAACCAACCAACCAAATTGAAGACAATGGTCCAGGATTTAGTTTATTACTTTGTTGACCATATGTAAATACGTGGGTACATACACACTTTTTTTGGTTTTACTTGCTGTATTAAAAATTAACTAACACATTTAAAGCTGTCTTATTTTTGTTGGGATGAAATGGTGTAGTTTTATTTTCAGCCAATACCTGTTTCCGTTCGTTTCTCAAGACCCAATCATTGCTTTTTGTGGGACCCATGATAAATGACGATGGTTTAGATCCAATTGCGATCTTCTTTTCTCAGCTTTATCATTAATAATGATCTTGTTTTCTTCCCAAAGGAGAATAAATTACTATTTACACGACTCAGTAATAATATTGCCTTCCTTTTTTGTTTTAAAACTTTCTTTCCAGAATCGTTTTAAATTTATCTCCATCAGATATATTTGGTTCGGTTCCCTTTAAAATGTAATTTGTGTGGGAGTGAAACACCGAATAGCATTTGTTATATAAGAATTAATAGTTTTCCAAACTTCTAGATTTAACTTCACACTCAATGGACTATCTAATAATTACTATTCAGTGATCGTAAAGAATTATATATTACAACACTGCTATTGCAAGCTATTTGTCCTAAAATATTCTTGGGATTCAGTCTTAAGAGTAAATTTGTGAACAAACAAACTACCTACAGTCTATATGAACTTATTGTATAATGTTTTATCCCGTCCATATACTACAACATTCGCAAAATAATTTAAATTAAAAGATTTATAGTTATTTTGAGTTTCGTATTGAAATGAAATAAAACATAAAAAATTGTCAGTGCTATCACAGTACGTTGTGTGTAGATTCGTCTAGTTACCTCAGCAAAATGTGTACTTCCTTCTTCATATTCATTAAATTTTGTATTACTCTAATGTGTTTCATTAAACATTTTTCTTCGGCTTTATCTGCTACTCTATAAATTATGCCGCTGTGTAATGTGCATTCTTCAGCTGAATGCCATTGATAATGTATCTGAGTTTCCGTGACGTTGAATGTTTTGCCAGAAATAAGAGATTGGGAAGCCCTGTGGCAGAAGGATGGTGAGCGCGGGTGCGGGCAGCGGCACGGCTGAGGGCGAGGGTGAGGGACGGGCAGAGCGCGGGCGCGCGGGCGCACTAATCGAAGCGACGGTGGCAGCATCTCGCGGCGGCGCCACCAAGCTCGCTGCGCGCGGCAGCCGGCGCGGCGCTGCGCGGCACGGCGCGCGGGGCGCGGCACGGGGTGGCTGGCGGCGGCGGGGGTGGCGGGGGCGGCGGCGGCGTTGGCGGGGCTCAGTGCCGCGCCGCGCCGCGCCTCGCCGACACCGCCCCGCCATGCGCTGCGGGCGTGCGCCACCGCCGCCTCCGCCGCCGCGGCCGCAGCGCGCGCCGCAGCCAACGCCAACGCCGCCGCCGTCGCTGACGACGACGTCGGCGCCGCGTCGCGACGCACCGTGCTGACGTCGCCGACGTCTCCACTCGGCAGCGTCAACGTCAGTGCGGTTGTGCGCGAGCCCCGGGTGCGTCCCGAGCGCCCGACGGCGCCCTTCCGAGTGGCACGGCCGTGAATCCGGTGCGTTCCCACGCCCACCGCTGTTGTGAGTGCATGTGGTGCGCCCTGGAAGCGTGGCGTGGCTTGGCGTCGCCCCCCGGTGGTGTTTGGAGGCGGATTACTCTCTGCGTGAGGTGCGTCTTCGTTTGACGAGGTTGTCATCATGATTTTGAAACGTGATATGCCCGTGCTTCGACGCGCTATGCTCTCGCAGTCAACTAATTGCCTAATCTGGTCATTTCCACCGACGAGATTAGACTTCATGAAATGTCACGCTAAACGTATTTGAATCGTGGGAATTGCATTACACACAATTGTAATGGAAATGTACGTATGTACATTTAATGGTGTTGGAATTTAAAAGGCATACTCTGCCGGAATGAAATTGTCACATGATATTGCAGTTGTGCTACTTGTCTCTTGCAATAATGCAATATAATGCATTTACATACATTATTTTGTGTTATAAAAATCACAACATTCGCTGTCTTATTTACATTGTATTTTTATCCATAAATTGTCAAACCTAACAGCAGAATTCAGTGAAGCGGGGTGAGCACGTCCCGTTTTCATTGTGGGCATTTTCCTAATATTTATGTCCTCGGAGATCACGAGCGCTCATCGGTTTATTAATACGCTTCAGCGCGTCCCGTTCGCATTGTGCCCCAAGTGGGCGGGCGCTTATTTGTTGTGTTCGTGGGAGCTTCAATAATGGCTTTATGGGCGCGCGACCGCGCTCCACCGGCCGGAGCGGTCGTGGTCATTGTGCCGGGGCGCAGCTGTCATGGCAACCCGCGTGCTGCCCTCGCCGCCTCCACCGCCTCCGCCGCCGCCGCCGCCACCGCCAACGCCGCCCGTGCCCGGTGCACGCCACGCGGTACAGCGTCGTTTACTTTTCTCATTTCGTGTTCAAACTCCATGAATTTTAATTCCTACGTTTCAGCCGGTTTTATTTTTATCTCCGTGTATTAGAGGGAATATTAAAAGGCACGATCTGCAATCGCCCCCGTGGGTGTGGCGTCAGCGCTTGGATTTGATGTAGTTGTTGAATGTGACATCGAGAAGTGCCAGCCGAGGTGTTACGGTCTCCTATCAGCTTCTGACTGACAGAGTCGGGAGCTTTGAAATTGAGGTCGATAACCCTTCTTTTATACTGGCGTAGAGAAGGGGGTATTTAAGGGAGTTTCATTCTTTTCAAGCCCGTGGCTGATTAAACAAGATAAAGCGTGTAATCAAATTTTATTGGGTGAAAGCAGATCTGTTTACTAATGAGATGAACATAATAAACGCATTCTTTGTTTTGTTCCCATTCAATTTTTTGCGGATTTCCATTAATATTAGTAATGTAGAACATTTACCTATGATTAATGTATTATATCTTCAATGATATCCAAAGTTCACTTGTTATTATCATTGATTAATTTACTGTAAAATATAGCTATCGCAAATGTTGTAGCTTAATGAAATGATATTTTGTAACTTTTCTTTTGCATAGTATATATCAAAATTGTGAAATGCGTTTCGAAGTCATAGTATCTTAAAACTAATCTTTGTACCCAACAAATAGACCAGTAATCAACATCTTCAGAGGAAATGTTTGAAACTAAACTTTCGATCGAAAAACAAGGAAGTGGCATATTAATTTTAATGGAACGGCAAACAGAATAATTTCGGATATCGGCGCGGACGCAACCCTCCGCCTCGCAGCTCCGACGTCCTAAGGGATTCCCAACCGTGGTGGTGAACTTTCGCCTTTCGATATCGGATTTCGATTTGACGGCCCTTAATGGATAAACACCTTAAAAATCCATGCGCGCTGGCCGGCTGGGCAGAGGACGCTCCTCGCGGCCCAGCTCCCTCGCTCGCTGGCCGCCGCTGCGCCGCCTCCCGGCCGTGGGACGCGCTGTGTTGTGGTCGGTCGTCGGCATGACAACCGCGTGAAGCGTTTGGTGCGGTTCTCGGCCCGCGTTCCGCTACTCGGCTCGCGGTTCCGATGAATGCGATGAAAAGTTGCTTTCATTTTTCTCGCCGTGGCTGGTTTCGCCCACTATTTTGTAGCCGTGCTTGTCTCTGTCGTTCCGCTCTTTTTTTTGTGAACGTTTTTGTTGCGAAGGCGAGTAATGAAAGTATTCAACTCAAAATGTGTTTGGAGGCGGATGGACTCTTTGAAATTTCGCTATTCTTATTTCCGGTGGCAGTGAATTGGGACTCATTTTCTCGGAAAGAAGCATAATGGAATGTTGAAAATTGCAATATTACCCTTTTCAAAATGGTAAGGAGCGAGTGGCTGGTGTACTAAAACCTCCATTTTGCCGAAATTATTACAAAAATCGTGGAAAAAAATGTTGGTGTAGTATTCTGTATCTCTCATGCTGGCAATCTTCCATCATATTTTCAGAACAACTTTTTGTCGGAAATCACAGAATTGTGTTGAAGTTATGAAAATGAAAGTCAAGAATAACAGTTCTAAAAAAATGAATGATTGTGTGATATCTCAAATTATTACTGAACAGATGAACAAATGAAACAGATAATATCTAGCGAACAATACGATGTGGAGTCGCAAAACGGACACGGATTGTAATAAGAAGCTAAAATAATTTCCTTCTCCTGGAGCAAGCACCACTTCATACAACAAAATCGTTTTTCAAGCCACCTTCTGAACAGGCCAATGAGAAAGAGTGGGTATTATTTCTTTGGCAAAATAACTTGTGCGCTCGCTGGTTTTTCAGAGAGGTGAATCTCGTAGCTGCGCCCTCCCCCCTGTCGAAAGGACGACCCAAAGGCTTCCGGCTGCGGCCGAGCTCGGCACATGGCGGACACAGCGTGCTAAGCGCTGGGCGACACGGCCGGCACAGCGGCCACGACGCACGATGCCGCTTTGTGCTAAATGAAATTGCGGTGCCGCTACGATAGCCGCCAGTGCGCGGCGCTTGTTTAATTTAGATTTACGCGCTCCCCGCTCCAGTTCCACATCAGCAGGCCATCCCGCGCCTGACCCGCCCAGCCCCGCCTCACCCCCTTCCCCACCCAAACCCGTCCCGTCCCGTCCCGTCCCGTCCCGTTCCGTCCCGTCCCATCCGGTCCCGTCCCATCCCATCCCGACCCGACCCGACTCCTCCGGTCCCACGTCTCCGGCCCGACTCGACTCGACTCGACTCGACTCGACTCGACTCGACTCGACTCCCTCTCCGCCCAGCCACGACCCAGCCAGCCAAGTCCTGCCTCGACCCGACACGACACGACACGACACGACACGGCACGACACGACACGGCACGACACGACACGGCACGACACGGCACGGACACGGCACGACACGGCACGACACGGCACGACACGGCACGACACGGCACGACACGGCACGACACGGCACGACACGGCACGACACGGCACGACACGGCACGACACGGCACGACACGGCACGACACGCACGCACGACACGGCACGACACGGCACGACACGGCACGACACGGACACGACACGGCACGACACGGCACGACACGGATGACACGGCACGACACGGCACGACACGGCACGACACGGCACGACACGGCACGACACGGCACGACACGGCACGACACGGCACGACACGGCACGACACGGCACGACACGGCACGACACGGCACGACACGACACACGACACGGCACGACACGGCACGACACGGCACGACACGGCACGACACGGCACGACACGGCACGACACGGCACGACACGACACACGACGACACGGCAACGGCACGACACGGCACGACACGGCACGACACGGCACGACACGGCACGACACGGCACGACACGACACGGCACGACACGGCACGACACGACACGGCACGACACGGCACGACACGGCACGACACGGCACGACACGGCACGACACGGCACGACACGGCACGACACGGCACGGCACGACACGGCACGACACGGCACGACACGACACGGCACGACACGGCACGACACGGCACGACACGACACGGCAACGGCACGACACGGCAACGGCACGGCACGACACGGCACGACATGACACGGCATGACACGGCACGACACGACACGGCACGACACGACACGGCACGACACGGCACGACACGGCACGACACGGCACGGCACGACACGGCACGAACACGGCACGACACGGCACGACACGGCACGACACGGCACGACACGGCACGACACGACACGACACGGCACGACACGACACGACACGACACGACACGACACGACACGACCCATCCTGTGGCCTACCCTTCCCTGCCCAACCTTTCGCACCCCACCCCACCCTTTCCCTTCCCGTTTCTCTCGCACCGCCCTTCCACGCTCTTCTGCCCACCGCCCTACCCTCGCCCCCGCCTCACTTTCAACCCTGTGGCCGCGCGCGGACCTGTGCGGTTGCCGCGATTTGCGGCGCCAGCTACGTTTCGTTTCAATTATTTTCATATTTAATTTATTGCATAACGAAACTCACTCTAATAAAACGCATTTGATAGGAACGTATATCAAGTTAAATGTATCATCAATTTGGATTATGTTGTTCGAAAAGTTCTGAGAAAAAGCGCTGTCAAAGTCGAAGGGTTGAGATTCGCCAAATTTCCTGCAGTGCTTTACAACATAAGAAATAGTAATAAGTAAATTTGTTCAAAGAATTATCACCCCGATCGAGATTTAATCCCGGGTCTCCTGATTCGAATCCCGATCTGGGTTACAATTCTTTGAACAAATTTAATTATTAAAATATATTTGTTATTCAGTAACATGGTCACAATTTGGATTTCTTTGCTGTTCTGGGTGCACATTGCCGAGCGTAAATGCGTATATTGCGTAATTGAAATCTCCCATATCATTTTAACAAATTGAAATCAAATAAACAATATAATTTAAGTTATTAGAATATAATTCTACTTTAAATTCTATTGTAAATAAAAAGCCCATATCTTTTGAATTGAATTATGCAAAATTTTAAGATTTTCATAGTTTAAATTAATTGAATTATGTTTATTAGCATATAAGTTTCAGTACAGATAATTGACAAAATTTTATTATGACATTTGTTGAGTTCGTTTCCATAATGTCCACTTTGAATTTGTACAAACTGTATTAAACAAATTTTAACAAATCATGAAAAGAAGTCGAATACTTTTTATTTAACCCATCAGATAACTGACTCATTACTCACACCACACAGTAGTTTTATAGTGGAATATTTGCCGAAATATGGTAGATATTATTTATCAAATTCTCTTGATGTGTGTGACCTATTGGATCAAGCGAAATATAGTTTTATCTTCACTAATTAATTAATGGTTATAGTTTTTAGTTAGCAATATTATCTCATAAATGCATCGGAAAACAAAAGAAAGATAAAGAACCGAATGTTTTTGCAGCTAAAATATTGTTCAAATGCCAATGTAAGTGGTTCGCCTAATGCATTTCCCATAGGCAGCCCACTAAACACTTCTGCATTGCGGGTGGTATCTTTCATACACACACTTTTGGATTCATTTTACTTCTTTAAATACCAAATTTACATGATAAAAAGTAAACATTTTCTTTTTATGTATTTTATATTTTCTTTTTTCTTAACTATAATTAAGAATATAACGCCGTTCAAAACGAAATCAACAAAGTATTTCGATAAAGAGACCATATTTAAATATTTGAAGATCGCGTTTATATTGTGTGATTTTCGGATATTTTTATAACAACTGTACTACAGTAAATTTAATTCATTATTAGGGTTATGGAACGTATGTGTTTTAGAGAAAATGGCAGTTTCAATGAAAGTATACAATCGCTGGATACGTACGCATTCACTGACCGTTTTAGTGAAAGTGAATTTGCATCGTAACGTTGCATGCGTCAAAACATATGTCAGAGATCGCCAATTTTTGAATATTTGGCTTTTATTAACACACATTGTGTGTATTACAATAGAGTCTCTAAAAAGATTTATGTTCAAAATATCCGGATTTAACATAGAAGATTTTCCTTAATACTTAATGACGAATAGTGAAACTTGGCACTTAATATATTGAAGTTACTTTTTTCTGAATGCACAATTTCAACTTCGTAGCTTATTCCATTTATGTATAAATTGTAAGTAAAATTAATTGCTCTTTCCTTATAGTAATGATCTTTCATTCAGACATCTTCCCATATAGTAATGAATCATTGTCATTTTACCTAACTTATTATCTGATTCCAGTGTAGATTTATTGTAATAAGTTTGATAATTGCAGGGGAATTGCAGGGCGCTTCAATACAATACTGTTCCCTTGCATTGTTTTTCGTGATACGTGTGAAAAAAGTGACATTTTATTTTGCGAGTAGGAAATATTGCAACACGAGGCCGATAGTCCGAGTGGCGCAATCAGTACTACGAGCAAAATAAAATCACTTTTACCACGTGTGTCACACACTATTTTTTAGACAGCCCTGCTAACTTTCATTTTATTTTATTTCAAGTACGCAAATTACTCAGTTGCACATTAAGGCCAGTAGTAGTTAAAACTTGAAACTAAAAACTAACGCTAAAACTTAAACTTTCAGCACGCTAGGCATGTTTTGAAAGAATCTCTTTTACTAGAGGCTATCTAAAAAAAATAATTCTGATACTGAGAAGGGCTTCTCTAAAACGGCATGAGGGGCGGAGCCGACAGGCGTAGTCTCGTGACACGGTGCGCGAGTGTAAACATTTTGAACTAGCAATCACATCGCCTTAGGAGTCGTGTCCGAAAATTGATAGCAATAAAGTAGCAATATCAGAAAGATTCACCAGTTTGTACTAATTGACTAATTTTATCAGCAATCTCACTCTCAATTGCATATGAATAAGACTTTTTAAAACGAAATTTATTTTAACCACTTTTATAATTTGAGTCTTTCTTAGACGTTCCCAGCGTTTTTTTCTACCTCTATCTATGGCAACCTGTGATGTCTCGGTGATGTTATTAAAGTTACCGCTGAACAGAACGTGATACAATTCGTGCATCCACACGGCCTTGTTCATTAATTTTATTGTCTATCATGGCAAGACGTTTGTAGAGTTTCAGAGCAACACCTTGTTTGCATGCTTCCTGCTCCTTGAGCATCTGACTACAAATATCAATTTCGTAAAATACTTCTTCTACTCCCATGCATTATTTTTTTATATCTTCAATTTTAAAGTAGACCATAAAACGCACTTTCAGTTCCAAAAAAGGCGTTTTGCAGAATTAAATTTACTTGTAATATGATTAAACTATGTCTTATTTTCAAATAAATAAAATATTTTATCCACAATATCGTTTCCTGCTATTATGTAAAGGACGTAAATGTTCTTTCTAGACTCGTAATGGAAAAGTAAAATGCATGCACAGCCTTCTGAATCTCTGAGGTATAAATTATTTCTTTGTGTCTTAGTTTCTGACCAGTTGTATTAAAGCATTTTCACATAAAAACATGCCGTTAATCGGTTAATTGAAGCACACTTACTTGTACTATACCATACATTTAGATACTCGAATGTGCGATTGGCAATATACTATAAGGAATATACGATTGCGGGCATTGAACAGTATTGGACTAAAAACTACTCCAAATGATGTATTTGTATCATATTTTTAATTATATAATTTGTAGCTATAAATGCCATATATTAATATTCCAGAATTTATTTCTTCATAGGACTCGATAGTGAACTACAGTAAGCCATAAAACATTCGATATAAAATATATTCCTTCTATAAACCACCTTGACCGTAAAGTTAGGTTAACGTGACTTTATTTCATATTTAAAGTGATTTATACCCTCTTTCCATGACATGAATGTAAACTCCGTGATAAAATCAAAACGTTACTATAGGGCTATGAATGTAATTTCTCCTCCCGTACCTACAACACTTCCCCAGAGTTACGAATGCAAAATTAACACTTATCCTGCAGATCTAGTTTTTAAATAATGTTTCAGGCGCTGCCTCTTTCTGTGTAGTACTACAAGTAGTCAAATTAATTCCCGAGATATAATGTATGGACGTTTCCGCGTTGATGAAGAAGTGTTTATCATAATTTCGATTTACGTGATATTTTGCCTTAAAAGTGCTTCTTATTCACAGACTTCTATCAGTTTTACTCTAAAGGCACAGCCCAAAGCTTTCTCGTTTTTTACGAAAATATTGACCCTTTCTTTCTTCCGACGGTAATTTTTACTTCGCTCTATACTACGAGTTTATGAAAATAGGCCTCTCTGAAATCGTTTCTTCATTACATCAAATTTTATCATTTTTCCCTACATCAACAATTTGTATTCATTAATCGCATATACTCTCCTGTGATCGTGTGCTCTTTTATCAATTTCAAACCGTTCACTGTTAGGTGCGTCCCGTTTTAATCACGCATCCTCTAGACGATCCACCCTCGCCCCCAGAAATCTCTCGAAATGAACACGCCTTTCGCCTGAAATTGGTTGCTCTTACAATTTTCTCCGTGTGCAAAGTCTAGGAATCTCCCGCATCAGTGGAGAAGTGGCCAGTCGTTGTGCTTTCGTTAGCAACTACATCAGTACGAACACGGTGCGGGGTGGCGCAGGGTGACGCCTGGGGGCGCGGGGCGGCGCGGCGCGGGGCGGCGCGGGGCGGCGCGGGGCGGCGCGGGGCGGCGCGGGGCGGCGCGGGGCGGCGCGGGGCGGCGCGGGGCGGCGCGCGTCCGCTTCGCTTTGGCACAACTCGCGAGGCGCACAGTCGGAGCTTTGGAGTTTCAGTTCTGCAAGTTTGCACGTCTAATTACGTTTCGCGGCGCCCTCATCAAGGGCGGCACAATTAATGGAATTAAGGGACGCGCCTAATTCCCTCGACGAGGAATTTGAGGTTGTCCGTGGACGCGCCACCCGTTAGTGTCGCTGCTCTCAGGCGATTGCCAGCTGTGTTTGTGTTGGCCAAATGGAACCAAAGCGTTTTTTGAAGGACTTTTATTTTATTATTATTATTATTATTATTATTATTATTATTATTATTATTATTATTATTATTATTATTATTATTATTATTAAGTATTTAAATTAGGTAAATGTTTCTTACCGTATCATTTCTAAGTTATATTATCACAATGATGGATAATGATTAATTATATTTTATTAAATTTATTAGTAATTTATTAATAATTATAAATCATCTTCAATAACCATCGAAAATCTCAGTTTAGTAGTAAAAACAAATAACATGTTTCCGAAATCTAAATATCTAAAACAGGTAACGTGTTGTAGCTTCGCAAACAAACGAAATTCGTATTTTTACACTATAAGATTTTGAGAACTCGCGTTGTAGCGGATTCTGTGTTGGTCTCTATTTACCTGTTTCTATTCACATTTCTCTTCCTATTTCATTATAATGTTTGTTCATAACCGTCCAACTTGCGCTCTTGATCATCTGGTGTTTACCAATAGTGTATCTTCCGAGCGCACAATTAGGTGTTTAATCGTGGTGTAACTCTCGCATGATGTAGCAGTGCATTTAGGAACAAAGCCTGTCAGTGAGCTTCCAGTTGAATGATGCGTGATAGAGTTGAGACTCCATATCACGTAGAACATCGTATGATTTACGATGCATTGACGTGCCATTTTATCTTGCGATAAAATATACATTAGAGGCGTTAGAGAACACTTAAAAATGTTCACAAAAATATTTTATTAGTGGGTTTAATTTGTCATTGCTAGTGTGAAAATAGATTTTCCTGTTTTTCTAACATAGTTAAGTATTAGAGACAATTACTTCAACAATACGGAAAGCTTCCGCGACCATTCATGCGAATGATCTTGGCTGCCCGGGCGACGCCTCTTGAAGGCTGACGACGACATTTTGATTTGTCTCTTCATGTGGGCGCCCTCAGGACTAAAGTGTCAACGATCAGCCAAGATTATTCGAATAAAAGTATCTGCGTTCAAATGAGCTTGATTCACCAACTAATTGAATGCATTGACAGTTTTACTTTTTAACTCATGAATAAATGTAACCGATGCGAGAGAATTTTAACAAACTGTTGCGTTGCTCATATCACATGTAACCGAGTTAGAATGCGGTAAACGTCCTAAGGTCAACTCCACACCGATATTGGCCTCCGTGGACATTTTGCATTCAACTTCCCATTAAATAGATATCAACACATCGCGTTCATCACTTGCAAAACTGCGCTTTTATTTCAATTTCATCCCGCTCCCCAATACCATTACACCCCTTTTTCCCATTTAGACAGAGAAATGCATCGTTTACGTGCCCGTTACCCGGCGCTGAGAGCGTGTACTACGCGAGGGGTGAGAAACATCCTCCCGACACCCACCCCCCGCGCTACTCCCTGTGCCATTCAATTCGGACGATGTAATTCCGTCATAGACGTCAGCAATTACAAACGCCGCGTGAACGGGAAATTGGGCATTCGCTCACGTTCTGGGTGTCGGCTGCAGCAGCGACGGCGCGGAGCGGCGGCTGTCGGCACCCGGCCCGTCAGCCGGACGGATTCGGGAGTGGAAGCGAGAGAGGGAGGAGGGACGAGAGAGAGGGAGAGAGGAAAGGGGCAGTCGACCGAACGCCGGGCAGGGGACCGGGGAGCGTGCGGCTCGAGAGAGCACGAGAGGCATGCCATTGACAGACAGACTTTTATATGAGCGCGCCGCTGGCCGTCGCTCGCAGGCCGCTGTTCGCGGGCCCAGGGCCGGCCAGCGCCCACCGCCCGCTTTCTGCCGTCCGCCGCCAGCCAACCCACTCGCTCGGCCTCGCGATGGTATCGACAACCCGGACGGACGTCGACTAGTCGGCTAGTTCGCCGGACATGGCCACTGTCCTTCGAGTCCAGTAATCTCCGCCAATTTGCTTATACCACTACAGTAACAAGCGGAGATTTCTAACGTCTAGAATCTATAACATCTACGATCTATAAGAATCCAAATCTATAGCTGATTTGGCTTTAAAAATGTATTTTATTACATTGGAGCGAATATTTTGTTAACAATTTTAGCCAAAAACGCTCATTTCTTTCTGCACTGACAATTCAAATTGAATGTGGTTTAGGGCAGTGATCCCAGAATTAAGGAAACGTGCATAGAATGCACTTCTCCCCGTAGCACGTCGCACAAAGTTTTTAACTGTTATTGACGTAAAAAATAAAATGTTGCGAAAGAAGCCTGAGAGCGGCGCGCCGGTTCGCCGAGTTTCAAATCCGTCTGCACTTGCTTTTTATCTACCACGTATCTAATACTGCCGCCTTTTTTGTTGTGTCCATATCCATATCCGCTCAGTGTCAACTGGTTCCCAAATTTTCGTCAATTTTTTCAGACGTGTCTCTACATTTCACGACCATTTATGCTAGTATCCACCTTATCCCGTGAGTCAACGGTGTCCAGTGGTTTCTGCTCCTGTAGTCTCACGTTTTCCCGTTCATTCTCGCCGACTTCCTCTTGTCTCTTGAATCCCCACGTGTTCCTTCTGATACCGTTACGTCCTACAATACAATTTCATCCCCTTCCGTCCTAGTTCCATCTTTCAGTTCCCCTTTATTTTCTTGCACTTCTGTTTGCTTTCCCCGGCCTTCCCTTGCCGTCATCGCATGTGCACATCCACCTCTCGCCTCCGTTCTCCGTCTCTGCGGTTCTTGGCCGCCCCTAGCCGTCGCCGGGTCAACTGCCTGTCGGCGTGTTTCATTTACGAAGGCTCCGGGCGCAACGGCGCCGCCCACGCGAAGCGACGGCCGAACGCGCGCGCACACGGCGCTCAGCTGGCTCGCAGCGTGCGAACACGCCCCGCGCCCCTCTATGGAGTCCTCGGGCGGCCGCGTCGGAACGACTCTGGTTAATAATGCACGGGAGGAACTGGTGCATTCTTGATGCTGTGTAACTGTAGGCGTGTTTCAGTTTCTGAAGTTTTAATAGAATATTGCGAGATTCTTATGGCTTTCACCGAATCAAAGAGCTTTTTCAGCATGATACGCTTACCAGCAAATTGAGATTTTGGTACGAAAGAAATGGGATATTTCTTATTCATATCAAAATATTTTGTCGCTTCTTCTAGGAATTCGTTTCGACTGTTCGAGAGCCAACTACAAGACGTTTTTCGAGAATTTTTCTGTAACCATTCTGCTCCACTTTCGAATCCCGTGCAATTAATCGCTTGTTAATTTGAGATATTGAAAGATAAAATTTTGTAACTATCGCAAACTACTACTTACTATGAATATCCAAATATGGAATTATAGAAATAGGATGTTATGTAGTTTTCGTATTGCTTCAGGTTCCAGATGAGCTCAATAGAATTATATTCATAGCACCGTCGATTATCCAGTGCCTCTCTTGGATGTTTGAGAGAGCAAGGTTTTACGCCATAAATTGATTAGTTCTTTTAATAATAAAAACATGAACCAGTCTTACAGCAGAGTTAGAATAGTTGTCTATCAATATAATGTATGCTTCTATGTGTGGAACTATTTTAGCATGTGGTTCTGATGTCGGCATCTTGCAGAGTTATCTGATTGAAGTAAACATGCCAAGCCAACAGCAGAGTCAACAGGTTCATAAAAGCTTGGAAGATATTTCCATGTGGTTACTCTACAAGTGTCTCATTTTTGAAAAACCAAATTCATGATTCTTAATTGAAGGAAGCCATTTCTTAACCCTTGCCATTCATTGAAGTCCAACATTATTTACATATTAAATAACGAGGTATTTCTATTGAAATTTTAAAAAACATTTGTGTGAAACATTCATAAAGACTTATTTTCAATAGTATTCATTTAATTTTAATGTCAGGTTTACTGTTGTGTTTCACAAGATTCCATTAAAAATAGATCCATTAATTATTAATGGAAGTTACTCGTATGTCTAAATTATACATTTCAGTGACAGTGCTTCGTATCCATGAGATATGTGCGCCATTCCTCCGTTGAGGACACCTTCGGGAATCTTCCCGAGTACGCGTGGGTCGGACGTGAACTCAAGACCTCTCTCGCTTCCCGCAAACCTCTACTTCCTTTAGTATATAGATAAGCCCCAACGCCCTGGGGTCCCTTCTCCGCCATGCCGACGACAGATTACCTGCCTTTAATCGTCGTTTTACGGCCATCCTTTACGAGCGGGCGGTGTCTCTAGCGCCGGCACCGGGGTGTGGCGGGGCGGAGGAGGCGTGGCAAAAGGGAATGGGGAGGGGCGGGAAAGGGCGAGGCGACGGAGCTGTGTCGAGAGGGAATGGCGTGGAGGAGCGGGGCGGAGGCGTCGTGACGAGGGGGAATGGGAGGAGGGGCGGGACTCCGAAGGTGTGGCGAGGGGAAAGCTGGGGAGGGGAGGGGCGGATGAGCCGTGGCGAGCGGGAATGGCTGGGAGGGGAGGGGCGGGGCGACCATGGCATGGCGAGGAGGAATGCTGAGTAGGGGCGGGGCAGATGAGGCGTGGCGAAGGGGAAAGGCGGGGAGGGGCGCGGGGCGACGGAGAGGGCGGCGGCTGGGGCGTACGGGCCTGCACGTCGCCCTAACCCCCTGACCACTTTAATGTGGAACCTGCAAGCCCGGGTTTCCCTGGCGGCCACCGGATGGCTGGTTGCACCCGCTTATGACCGGTTCGGGCCGCGCCGCCGTCCCTCCGCGGCCGGCCGGCCAGCCTGCGCAGCCTTCACGCTCATCCTCGCCCATTAGGAGGAAACAAGCCCGTTACGAAACTGCGCACCGGAAGTTAACTACTGTCATTAACGCAAAGCGACGAAGGATGCGCGCTGGCTTTCGTGTTGAAAACTGGGATTTGCGCATTAAAATCTCTCCTACGAGATGTCCTGCAAGATGTTGTCTGTTCTACAAGAAGGAGATCTAAGGGATTTTGATGAATGATAAATATCTATATTACTAATTTCCCACGCACTTAAAATTTGATAGAAAACTACGCATTCACTTGCCTTGCGAGAAGTGTCTATGATTTTGTTAGCCAACCAAAAACTCTGGAAAATGAAAAGCTACCAAATCGAATATACACATAAATTGACGGCAAATTATATAGACTTCGGCCACGGTGGGATGTAACTACGGTTTCTTTAGATAACCAAGAATACGGGGAAAACACAAAAAATCTGCATTACGATTTTCATACGCACGCAGAAATTGAAAGAAACGATGAAGTCACCTGCCATATGACAGGTGTCTATGATTTATTGTGTATCATATAACGTATATGAGAGTATTTTATGTTTTTGAGGAGTTTGCGAGCTACTTTTAAGAAATCATTTTGTGTGGTTTTATTCAGCAGAATTTTTGCTGCTGCATTCCATTAGTATTAATTTAGAAAAATGGAGGAAATGAAGATACGTGAAAACAGCAAATTTATATCTACTGTATCAATAAGTGAGCTGTCACTCTCCTGTGCTTCCCCAGTCCTGTTAGATGCAGCAGAATGCAACACTGATAAAATCTAAAGAGGAGAAAATAAATTTCTAAGACGTGTCATAAAACGCCCTAAGTGCATTTTTATTAACTCAATTACAAATAAATTACAAATATAAAACTTATATTAGTAGGGTATCAGAATATTTTATGAACATTTAAAAATAACGGATTGTGTCAAAAACTTAATATTAGGACGCTTGAAAGAAACATTAAAATTAATTCAACGTACCCCAAAGATAAATTACGCTCACCTTATATACACTTCATATACTACCAGAAAAATGATGGTCAAGATCCTCTCTCATCAAAACTTGCACATAAACACAATAATCTATATAAATAAAAATGAATCGCCGAAATGTGTATAAGCGCATAACTTTCGAACTACTGCTTCAAATTGGATAGTTATTTTTTAGTGTGTCTGTTCGTTATTATCAGGACAAGGTTTGTATTTAAGAAATTTTTTGAAAAATCGAACTGAAATTTTTTAAAAATCTCATAATATGAAAAGTGAGTGAGTGAATAAAATAGAAGATAATGAGAGATCTACAATATATTAACAAATTATTAAAAGAGGAAAAGGGAGAGGAGAAAAGGGAGGAGAGAAAAGAGATATGAAAGGAGAAAAGAGAGAGGGGAGAAGGAAAGAGAGAAAAAGTGAGAAAGGTGAAAAGAAAGAAAAAATGAGAAAGAGGTAGACGGTAAAAATGAGAGGATAGAAAAGAGAGGGAGAAAGAAAGGTAAATGTTCGGGGAAAATGAGAAAAGGAAATAAAGAGAGAAGGAAAGAGAAAAGAAAAGAGAGAGAGAATGAAAGAATGAGAGACAATGAAAGAGAGCGGGAAATAGAGAGAAGGAAAGGAAGAGAGAGGGGGAAAGAGAAAGGAAGAGAGAGACGGCGAAGTCAAGGGTAAAAAAGGGAGATGAAGAAAAAGAAAGGGAAAAAGACGGGGGAAGGAGAAAGAGGGAAAGAAGGAGAAGATGAAAAGAGAGGGAGAAAAATAGGAAGAAAAGACAGAGGCAATAGAGAGAAAAAGAGATAGGGAAAAGTGAGATAAAAATGAAAGGGGAAAAGAGAACGGGAAAAAAGAGAGATGAAGGAAATGAGAGGGGAAAGGACTAAGAGAGAGGAAAACAGAGAAGAAAAGTTACTGAAAAGAGAGATGAGAGAGGAAAAAGAGAGAGAGGGCAGGACGTCTGCCGGTTTCTGCTAGTGATATATAAATATTAATCGACCAAAACCCATCAGAGGTTTTATGGAGCATCGCTTTTAATGAAATCCCTACCTGTCTTTGCCTTACTCTCAGATAATTATGTATCCTTATTCATTTCTCGGTAAAATCATTACAGTCGGCCAAGAAGCTAAAAAAAGAAGAGAAATGAAGTTTAAAATTAAACTTCAATCGAAACTATTCGAAATTTTATCAAGAAAGGATTTGAAAATTTAAATGTTGACTCAATCATAGGAGACATTCATATCAATAATTAAAAGGCATATTTCTAAATTGACGTGTCTTCACTTTCTTTTGCTTTCTTATTATAGTTTGCAATACATTCTTAAGACGCTTGTCCACCATGCTCGCAAATATTATGTCCAAAAATTGTGTTTGTTCTATTTTAAAGGGTATCGGGAAACCGTGAATCCCATCTTGAACCATAACACTGAATGTGAATTATTTCCCTTCCTGAAAAATTGGGTTTCATGGAGTCACGTCACTTCGGAAAAAAGTTCTGGAATGACTTGAATGTGACAATCATGAAAAATTGTCGTTAATGTTTTGATATTTAACACTCATAATTCTATCAATGAATTAAAATCTTCTGAACTAATTTAAGCATATGGTACTGAAACGATGATATTATTGACATAATATTTCAAACTATATAATTATTTTATGAAGTTTTAATATGCCAATTTATTTGATTCAGAGTTCGTTCATAACATTAAAAGGAATCTTAATACATCTTGCAAAGCTATATTTTTTTCTTGCTCAAATTTAAATCTTAAAAAATAGTTTCTTACCTTTGACATTCGAATAAATAAATTGTCACAGACAAATCCTGCAGTATTTTTAATTACTTGTTATTGTACCGTCAGCAAGGAATAATACGGTAAATCTCCGTTGAGTGGAGGAATAAAGCGTCGCAGAAACTAACGATTCCCCGATGTGACAGTTGAAAGGCTTCGCCTCACGCCAACGGAACACTTCTGAGAGCAAGGCGTTGTCACCGGTTTTGTATGAAGCACTCAACTTCTCGCGTTGGATGCAGTGCGCGCCCGGCCCGCCCTGTCTCGCCCCAGCCCAACCCGAGGCGAGAGGAAAGTTCCTTGCGGAGCTCCGCTGCTTCTGACGTTGATCGATTCCGCCTGAGGGATTGATGGCGCGACATCGCGCGAAGGCGGGGGCGGGGGCGGAGGCCAGCGGAGGCGGAAGCCCGCCCAGATGCTATGCGTCGAAGTATGTGGAAGAGAAATCGAGTTACGAGGCTTCCTTGCGGTGCGGAGGGGCTGATCCTGATACAATGCTTGCAATGGAGCAGCCACCGGGGCGTGTGGTTATCACCTACTTTCCTCTGCAAATGACATTCGACGCCGATCGTGACGTGATCAATCCTCCAGGCCAGGTATCTCTAGTAGGCTTCAGAGGCACTAATAGAAGAACAAGATTGTAAAAGGTCTATCTTTTACCTTTGTGGCGACATGGCATTGACGAACGATTTCGTATCTCGTAGATACTATAATATTAGAGTGGTGGGAGCTACATCATATCATTCCTTGTCATGTAATACAATCGAAGTGTTTTAACAAGATGTGTCCCTAGGAAAATGAGATGTAAATCTCAACTTTACAAGCTACTGAAAATTCGTTGTTGATGAAAAATATCTGCGTTATATTAAACGCCATTAGTGTACTCTAAAATGTCATTTACTCTAAGGACATGTCACTTTACTACCGCACCGTTTAGAAGAGAAAATAATCAAGAGTGTTTATTAATTATTTAGCAAATATAATTAGAACGTATTGAAACATTAAAATTAATAACTCTAAAACTGGAATCATTCTAGATGCAAAGTTTTATTTTCTTTAACCTTTCTAATTTAAAATATATAAATTTGTTTATGTTAAGTCATAAACGTACAGTTTGTCAGCAAAGTATGAAAGTTAAGGGTTTCTTAACAGATCTCGAACTACCACCCAAGTAAAGATGAATGTAAAAACAATATTACAAGCTTTTGAGAACAAGATGCCTAGTATCAATAATATTGATACTACACAAGATATTTTTCTCATATTATTACAAGGTTAATCACTCTACCAACAATCTTATTAATTATTACACGCTTCTAAACACTATCATGTTAATCGTCATCACTTTTCTTATTTCCCCCTGGGACGAACCCCTCCATTTTTATCTGCCCTCCGTCGGGAGTAGTCGCCGGCCCCATCCATCCTAATCCCGGGGACCGCGCGCCGTCCGCTCGCCGCTTACGTATTCACTGCGCCTCCATCCATCTCCGTCCCATCGCGCGCGTCGCCCCGCGCGGACGCCGGCGGCGCTGCTGCTGTATCGCGCTCGGAAGACAAACGCGCGCGGACAGCGCGAATTGAAAACGCGGGCGCCGCTAAGGAGGCAGCTCGTTTGTCAGGCGCCGCGCTCACGCGAACCTCGGCCTCCCGCTCGGCCGCGGCCCCGCCCCCGCCGCAGGTGCTGCAGGACTCGCCTCCCCCCCCCCCGACCACAGGACACCCACTCACCTCTTCCAGCCGATGGGGCAGTTGCGATGACAGTGTCGAGATAAGTCCTGCACGAATTGCGACTGAACTGAGAGTTGATGCTAAATAAAATTGATTTTATATATCCTGCTTCTCCTCCTTCTCCTTCTCCTTGTCCTTGCCCTTCTTGTCCTTCTCCTTCTTCTTGTTCTTCTCTTCCTTCTTGTCGTTCTCCTTCTTCTTTTATTCATACTACTTCTTGTATTTCTTCCTATAATTTAACTTTAACATTTTAATGATATATTTCATTGTATCATTAATATTGAATGATTCATTCAAGTGTATACTGCTAGGGAGACAAAAGGTGTTAAATCACGATGTGAAAATGTCAATATTTTTGGTATCATGGACTTCTGTGTTGTGTACCACATTTTTTTTACTTCAAATTATATCAGGGGATTGTACTTCTTGTGAGATATCCAGAGAAAATAGAATTTTAAAGTTTATTTAATATTTTCAGCTAATTCTCTGATTTCATACTTGTTGTATGTGATCTTGCCAAATGGTTGTGTTCTGGATTAGTTAAATCCATTTTATAAGCTACATAGGCATTTCATTTTATGCATGATTAATTTAATTAAGAGGCAAACAAAATTTTCTTATTTATCCATATTCCCCCGGTTAATTTGATAGTTAAGTGTCAAGAATTGCAATGTGTTGTAATTAATGAATGTCGTTTTTATTCGTACACCTTTTGTTTTATAATACACACTGGAAACTTCAGTAGACGGTTTATCAAATTGAAAAGACAAATTTCCTAAATGTGTCGTCAAATGAATAGAAATTATATGAAAGAAAATGAAGATGAGGAATCCTTCACTTAAGTTAGTGCTTTGTACGTATACGTATGCTCCAAATCCTCGCTGATCGTCTCGATTTCGTCGTAATCACGACCTCGCCCACCGCTTGGGACTACCCGCCGCCACGCTGTCTGCTGCACTTGGGAACCACCGCCGCCCCCTCCGCCGCCGTCGCGCATCTTCATTAACCTTGGCGGCTCGTGGAGGCGAGACGCCACCGCCAACACCAACACCGCCGGCGTAGCCTGGGACCGCTTTCTTCCGCCAGTTCCTGTTCGCAAGTTGGACTTTGTTTCAAGAGGTTGCGGAACTTTGCCGCGCTTCACCTGCATCATAGTAGTCTCGAGTAAATTGTAACGCAGCATAATCCCGTGAGTGTGTACAAATAAGACACATTCATTGGAACACAATGTAATTGAATATAATGTATTCATTATCTCTGAGAGATCATATAAAAGAACGCGATTTATTGCTTTCTTGAGTAATTGAATAATTATTGTCTAGATTTATTTATGAGTGTATGAAAAGTATTGGACAAGCAAGAAGTTAGTGTGCTTAAAATTTTAAAAAAACATCAGAAAAATGGAAAGCTTACGAGCTGTCTGATTCATAAAATATCGGAATTATTTTTGAGCGCTCGTAATATTTATTGCTAGGCAATTGCTATTTTACTTGTAAAATATTCACAGTGTATTATGGGTATTAATGTTTGTATACGTTATTTTAGAAATCTGTATTTAAACAACTCCCTGCACAGTACGTAACAATTTACCGACACATGTCCGTTAAAAATACCATCACAACTGCTTGCGTTCCCTAAATAATACACGTACAGACGCGGCAGTCACGCTATTTCATGCCAGCCAGTTCACTTTCACACGGCATAAACACCACGGAGCACATCACGCATTGCAGCAGTTGGATGTCGCACCCCACACCCAATGCTCTCCCAAATGCCTCTTGCGTTGCGGGTGCCGAAGCCACTGTTGCGGCTAAAATCAATTGCCAAAACCAGCGCTATCTACCTCCTGTGCCATCTCCAATGTAATCATATTTAGTACAATTCCGGTGTTTGTAGCATGACATTGTGCAATTACAGAGATCTATTTTGGTGTGTACGAACTGCCACTATGAAATGAATTAATATACATGATTTATTGTGTCAGGAGTAGAAATTAATTCATAATTGCGGAAGTCGTTAATAATTAAATTTAGATGCATAACATCGTTGATGCTTATCGTAAAACGTCGAGTTTGTTCTTTCTTCAATAATTCCCAAGAATCTGGCATGTCTGTAAACTGCAATGCAATGCAATGCAATGCAATGCAATGCAATGCAATGCAATGTAATGGACTCTTAAGCTGCATCCGTTCTAGCTCTATTCTTTTGAAATATGATGAATAACACAGCGAGGGGAATATGTGTGAAAAAGAAAAGTAAGATATCGGTTCTTAAACATATTACGATTTTTCAAACTGCAGTGTAGAGAGAAGAAAGGAATGAAAGGTTTCCGTTCACAATCCTTTTAGAATGTCAATCATTCGTAATGTAGATTCAGTAAAATATCATCGCCTCAACCGGAGATGCTTGAAATCTACGCTAGACCTCAAAATACAAAAGTCTAATTCTGTGAAATTCACCGCTCTGTGACGTAAAATGTCCACACCACACAATTGGTGCTTTCTCGGCAGTTCTTGTGCTTCCCCTGTCGCCACCGCTTCTTGCTCTCCCGGTGTCCTAGCCACAACTATTCCTCCTCCCAGCGGCTTCGAGTTACAGTCGGCGGCGGCGGCGGCACCGCCCCCTCTCTCCTTTCTTCGGCTGCGACCCAGTGTCACGGCCGGACGCGACGCGAATACAAAGCGCGAGGCGTGTTTGCGGGCGCGGTCCCTCGACAGCAGGGCGCAGCGCCTGCCCGTTGCGGAAAATTTTTATTCCGCGCGCGGGGAATTATATTTTATTTCTGGCGGAGCGCATCCTATTTCCTGCGCACCGCATAGGCTCCCGCTTCCGCCGCCCTGGACCCGACGCGCGGCCCCGCCCCCGCCGCCGTGCCCGCGCCCGCCGCCGGAAGTGAGGCCCGCCGCCTCGTTTCCATGACACAAGAACTTTATGGGCGGCCTCGCGTGCGCCGCCGGTCACGCCGCTGCGGGCGCCGCGGCCCCGCCCCCGCCCCCGCCCACGCCCCCGCCCACGCCCACGCCCACGCCCACTCCTCGCGCGCCTCCGCGCCCAGGCCAGGCGCTCCTTGCGAGAAGCATCCATCACAGCCTTGATAAACATTCTTCCCGATACTATAATATTTTTGGTCTTTGATTTTTAAAGACATTTTTAATATTAATATTTATTACATAATGCATAGCGCAACGTTTCGGAAATTATTTGTTTCTATCATCAAGCATAATTGAAATAAATAAATATATTATTTAAACAATGGCCAGTTATATTAATATATATTTTATTAAATATATTAATATATTTATTTATTTCAATTATGCCTTTTATTATTCGTTTTATATTTGTCAAACGTATTATTAATGTTGCTTACAGCTATACAATGAAACACCGCAGTTATAGCAAGATTTATTTAAGAATTGTTCAAGTTAGTATGTCTATTTTGAGCACACTTTCTGGCGACTGAGTACGGGTGGTTGAATCGGTGAGATGAAAATATTTTTAGTGGGAACATTGCGGCAATGGTGTTATTGTATTATTGATAGTATTATTAATTTATTATAATATATTATCAATTTATTAATACATTGTTCTGTTGGGTGATTCTTGTCCTCCGAAGGATCTGGAAAATTGTCATATTTCGGTAATGGACTGATATGCTTGCACAATTCGAAAAGTGAAGTTTTGAGATAAAGAGGTTTTTCCCGATCACGCTTGCTATTCGGTGGATTAAGAAGTAAATCTTCGTAGGAGGTCTTTATTATTATTATTATTATTATTATTATTATTATTAATATTATTATTATTATATGAATTTATAAAATATGGGTCATAACTTAAAATTTGTTAAATTTGGAGTATCTTGTATTGCATCCTACGAATGATATACTTTACAGAACTCTCTTTATAGAAACCGCCAAAAGACCAAATAATAGCATTTATTACCACCCTGGGATGCAAGATTTTTTAGTAAAAAGCTTTGAAATGGTAGCGTATCGCAAAATTCAGGATTGCCATGCAATGTACTTCTTTATCTTGTAAAAATCTCAAGTCTAATATCTCTGACAGGTTTTCCTAGTTCAGGCTGGGCAATATAAGTCTGATATATTCCACATTGGGTTAATCTCATGTATTTATAAAATAACTGAAAATAAAGGGCTATTGAATATGATGATAATACCTCTGGCCACTTTATCAATAGTAAAAGAAGCGAGATTCCTTGTTCAGGAGAAGTAAATCATAATGAGGTTTACTTGCTGAAAGAGAAGTTTATAGGAGATTTAAAGTAGTGCGCGAATATACTTACACGGCAATCAAGTTCTGTGCACATTGCTATAAGTGTAGAATAACGCAAACGCGACGGACACAGGAGGCTGCAGCCCCAGTTGCAGCATGGGAGCTTGGGCTAAAGGGCGGAGTGGGTCGCTGATGTAACCTCACTCCCTCGCCCTCGCTCCACGCTTCCGCCTCGACAGAGCGCTGCATTTGTTGTGGGATCTCCCGCAAGGTTGTGACACACCCACGCGTAACGCATTGCTTGTTATGCGTGATGCAAGTGAAGGCTACTAGAGGCACTTGCGTGTCAAGCTGCATGCGATACCCAACAGATGCATACCTGGGATGCAGTGCCTGCCTAGAGCTTTGTTCGGTGGTGTTTGTTTTTACTCTACAGTGAACCAAGGTTTTGCTTGTGTGAGTTAAGAGCCAGAGGAATGTACTGTTTGAATCGTGTGTTTTTCTCACATTATTTATTGATGCTGGTTTGTTACTTATCCATTATTCTTCATTTTGTCACGATATTTTTACTACAAAAGACATGATAGACTCAGAAAAATGAATTAAACGGGATACAAAGAGAAATTTTTGACATTAGCATTAAAATTTATATTATGTGAAACGTCCTTAACTTGTAATGAATAATAGTATTCTTTAATAGTTTTCAAACCATCAAAATTCTATGAAAATAAAGTCTGCTTAACTCTATAAAATTCATTTTTATTTTCCCTCCACACTCCTGATATATTTAACTTCTTTTAATTTCTCTTGAATTGCATCTACGTGCATGCATTATGTACACAGTGATACGACACGTGAAATATAACGTATTGTGTTCGTACACGACAACTACTTCCGTTATCGGTCAATCTTTGCATTGTGTGATTTGATGTGGGTTTATACTAGGACTCCCTATTGTTCTCCTGGGCTTCAAACATTTTAAATCCGCGTCGTACGAGTGGGTCAAGGTAAAAGAGGTCGTAGTTCTTCGATGCGGAAAGGCACGTCCCGTCCGACTGTGCGCCATCAAGAACCGAGCGCCCTCGGAGAACAATGGGCCGGGGTCCCCCTCATATGGGCACGTACGGCAGTCAATTGCGCGGCGGGCAGCAGTGCGACGCAGGTACCGCCTGCTCCCACCCCGGCCCCTGGCCCTGCCCCCAGTCCCCAGCCCCACCACGTCCCTGCCCTCACCCCCGTCACTACTCCCGTCCCTTTCCCTGCCCCTACCTCCGTCTCTGCCTCTTTCACTGCCCTCCGTCCCCGCCCCTGCGCCTGCACCTACCCCTGCCCGGGCCTCGCACCATCAATGCTTAGACTCCCATCGCCAACCTTAATTCATCCCCATCAACCTCCTTGCAGGTGCACCTTCACATCCTTTCCCTCCTCTCCGTTCTTCAGTCCTTACACCTTCCATTTTTCCACCTCCACCACTACTTTCTCTTCCAACACAAGTGACACAAGACAATATCCATTGTGCTATCACTCGCATTTGTCATTGGACACCGTGATGGAGCAATAGAATAGAAGCTTTCAACACTGGTTGTGATATTGAAACACTACTTTTTCTTAACTATATATTTTGTATGTTTTGTTGTGGCTATTCGCTAGTAACATGCATGAGGGTAAGTTAAGAAAACAGATGCAAATTAGTTATCAAATCAAGTATCATAAAGAAACAATTTGGTAAGGCTGTTCATACTTCTTCATTAAGTGATAATACTCGTAGTCGTAATTATTGTAACCTTCGCTATACAAGATCTTTTGGTTCATTAAAAAATTATAATCTCTCAGAATTTCTCAAAAAATTATTAGTAGTATTCCACAAGAATGTAAGGGAAGCTAACAGATACGATGTAATGAGTGAGGTTACAGGCAATTGACGTTTTTCAATAAAATAGTCGGTTAGTAACTCTGAATAAATTAAGTCGACGACTGCAAATTGTTTGAACTGCAGAATCCTAGATACTGGAATCGACTTTATAAAAATGTTCCTGATTTACAAAACATTTTCACAGAGATAAGAAAAACTAATTGTCTCTGAACTTGCCCATAAACCACAAGGTTCCAACCACAAAAGAAACTTATTCGAATACTTAATTATTTCATTCTTATACTAATCTTTTCCGAGACTCATGCATTTATCATAATTTTCATTCCCCGTGGCGAAAATGTAAATGACCAACCTAATAAATTATATTTCTCATACATTTTTAACTATGCGTTCACTGAAAACAACAAACCTAGTTGACAGGCTGGAATGAATCCAAACAAAGTAATCACTACATTCTGGGGGGTTTATTTGTGTACGTTCCTCCGGGTAGAGCGATAATAACTTACTCTGTAAGTTGGTATAATCTAAATTATCGCTTGATATTCAAACCCAGTGTCGGCAGATTTTGCTACGATATGTTCCTCAATATTTATGAGGGACCGGACGTGTTCAAACGGATTGGCTACATTATGTCTTCCGAATTCTCTGGTCTAACATTGCATTCGTTTTCCAATCTGAATGTGGATTCTTTACCGCAGATTAGTTTATTTATTATTTCGGTGGCTAGGCACGACAACTGTTATGATTATTGGTCTCGTAAGTGTAGTGTATGTTCTGTAGGCGGGAGACGGCGATGTTCTTCCCACTCTGGATGATGCCTGGGGCCGACTTACACGTCGGCGTGTGGGGGTTCCCACCCAGGTATCTCCCACCGGCGGGCGGCGCCCCAGCCTGGACAACCCTTAAGCTTCCAACAGCTCTCTCGACGGGTGTGGTAGTGTAATGCATGTAAGAGTAAGGTGAGAGGATAGGATGAGGAAGAGGAAGGAAAGATCGCATGCGGTCCGTTTGTTTCGGTGCTGTGCCGGCATTCGTCTGGTGGTGATCGGCGAAATCATGAAAAACTACAGATCAGAGCAGCCGGTCGCTAGAATTCTCCTCCACGTAGCAGCTGAATTCGACCTAGCTTTGTAGCTAGTATCGAAAATCCTACCATCACCATCGGGACCCGAACTCTCAGTCAGAGGCACTGCAGGCACACTTGATGCCTGAGTTTCAATGATTTAAAATATGTTTTTTGTTACATAGTCGAGTTTACGCAAGTTTTCCCAATAGTGCATTCTTGAAGAAGGTGAAAAGGTTTCATTAAGTAAGTGAGATAGATATCTTGGTTTCGTCTCATTTATATTGTTTTCGGGTAAGTGTCTGGAAGTCAGCGTGAAGTTGATAAACAAGTTTGGGAAAATAAATTGGACATAATAAAAAATTGTTACCTGTATAATATATATTCAGTACTGTACTCAATATATCGAAAGAAAAACTACACAACCTTTTAATTACAATCTTTTGACATTCAATTAAGTGTATACATATTTGGAATGTGCATCTCTCTTGAAATGTATACAAATGTAATTGTTCGAGTTTCTAAGAAACCTGAATCTCCTTTTATAATGTGCTTACTGATACAAGTTGACTAACGCCTTCTGTCTCTGTGGTTCTATTTCAACAATTTCTTGAAAGAAATTAGCCATCATAATACGAGAAGAGAATGAAATTCCTACGCAGGATAGTAGGGGAATCAAGAAGAGATCGAATAAGGAATAATACAATCAGAGGGGAACTAAAAGTTACCCCGCTATTCAAAGAAATGGAAAACAAGGCTCTGAAGTGGTACAAACATGTTGCTAGAATGGCAGAGGATTGAAAACCGAAACAAATTATCGAAGCCAGGCCAGAGGAAAAGAGACCACCTGGAAAGCCAAGAGGAACATGGGACGCCTATATACAGGATAAATGTCAAAGGAGCGGAGCTACACGAGGAGAGGTGAAGCGCAAGGCACAAGACAAAAAGGAGTATGTCAAATGGCTAACCAGACGCTGAGAGGCATCAGGGGAAGAAGAAGAAGAAGAAGAAGAAGAAGAATACGAGAAGAGAGTTATTTTTCTGCCGCGAATGTTCCGTAATTTGGTTTGCCTTACTTCACCAGTAGTTCCCCGGTTCTTCTTTCTTCTGGCGTGGCCGTTGGGGCGTGATCGACGACGCGGTTTGAGTTTGGCGGGCGCGCCGCGGGTCGCGGCCCGCGCTTGCCGTGCGCCGCCGCGTCGCCGCCGCCGCCGCCGCCGCCGTCGCTGCAGCAGCAGCAGGAGGGCGTTTGGCCGGGCTCCGGGCTGCCCGCCCGCGCGTATCGATTGCAGCAGCAGCAGTGTCGGAGGCGGCGGCGGTGGCGGCAGCCAAGGCCGGCGCGCTGCACAAGCCCGGTTCCTGCCCCGGCGTCTGCAGCACGGAGGTCCCCGCCCCCGCCCCACGCCACCGCCCCCACCCTGCCCCCGACCCCCCTCTTACCACCGCTCCCACGTCCCCAATCGCCCGCCTCTCATGGCTTGTCCGCGTCGCACACAATCGCGACTCGACCGGTAGCATTGTAAGACGCCTTTTGTGGAACTTACGAGTTTTATTGCGACAATTATTATACCTATGGAACAAATCTTTAGAAGTTTAGTAACTGTCACTGTCGAGCTTCTTTGTTATTTTCACCAAATCTAACATTCCATGATTTGTTTTCTGTTGTTATTTATATTTTATATTATTGGGTACTCCATCCCCTACTTCTCAGAGATCCCGCTACCCCTGGGTAGCTGGTTCTCAATCCTTTTCTGGTCAAGTTGTTGTAACGCACGAACATTTAAACATTATTTCATTGCCATTTTTGTCAAATTTAGTACTGAAATTAAATATATATTTGATATTAAACCACGGAATAGTGCAATGTTGGAATGATGTTCCTTGTGTAAGTAGCAGTTTACTGTGTGAATGAATGTGCTTGCTGAATGATAGTAATTACAAGGTTATTTTGAGAACCCGTTTCTCGGGCAAGGTCATGAATGAAGTATGAAGACGTATGAAGATAATTTTGTTGAATTCCATTGGTAATAAGATGATAAAATATAAAACAAATAATGAAAAGTTTGTGAAACATAACGAATTGTTTAGATGAATGTTGCTTGATTACTTTCCCTTTCCTTATTCTTACATTACCTTAGGGGCTTTTGTAGTAAAAAACGCACGGGAATATTGAATTCGATATCCAAGTTAATTTTGTAAATTAAAAATATTTTTTTATTTCTTTGTTACATTATTCCGATAACTATTTGTTGAGTATACTCCAGTTGCCATTGTGTGAACTATCTTCATCTGATTTTAATACTTCTAAACATCGCGTGCTTTGTAGTTTTTCGCAGTTCTTTCTAGACCATAACTTTGCGTGCAAATGGCAGGGAAAATGAACTTTAGAACTTCCACTCATGACATCTGTTTACTGGAATTAAGTTTTCATCGCCTCCATTCTTTGTAAATAGCATTTAAATTTATATTACACCACTTCTTTTCCACCAAAGTTGTTCACGTCATTATTGCCAATTGATCAAGTTATATTTTCACAAAAAATATGCACGCAACTAACGTAAATGTGAGTTCGCACTTACGTTTTCTTGTAGCACATATACTAGGATATATACTAGGACATCTTCATGATGACAAAATCCACTTGAAAAATGTTCTCTCTTAATCTTGTTCACTTTTAGGTTCTCCATGTTATGCGGCCACAATAGCATTTGGAGAATATATTTTAACGTATTTTCCTCTTCATATCTTTATCTGTTCCAAAAAAAGCGAAATATGTTTCACCTATTTAAAACAATAGTTATCTGTATTAATCTCAGTCATGAGTAAATGCATTGGTTTTGTATGAACGTAACGTGAAGACAATTTATCAGGCACCCACAAATAATGAAAAAGATGTGATATTACTGTCACTTCCGAGATTGGAATCAATTTTCTTCGTACATTTAGTTTTTTCCTTCACAAAGTGGTAAGCTTAAGCGAAATGTCGAGCTTTTCGTAGGTAATCTGTATGTTCTCATCACTCACCGCTTCGGAGTTTTTGGTTCGAGACCACAGAAGCATTTGCCAATAAGACGACGTGGACGTCGAAGAGACCACCATTTCCTGCGTAGGCACTTCAGCAGGAAGTGGGAATTGGAGGAGCTGCGAGGCAAAAACGCGAAACCTCCAGGAGCGCCCGCTAACGCGCCATCCCGCCACGCCCACCGCCTTCGCTCCACGTGCCAAGAAGGAGGTGGAGGAGCAAGAGGAGGAGGAGTATGGGCGTGAGGACGCGAAGGAATCGCTTTTAAAAAGGGGACAGCGAAGCCATGCCAACGGCAGCTGCGGAAGGAGGGAATGTAGCATTCTTTATTCGCAGTGTCCGCCCTGTGCTCCTAAGCCTGTTGATCATCGCCGCGCCTCTTCCGGCCCTTCTTTATCCGCGTTGTGTAGAAGACAGCTCTTCCAGTTCCTTTTTATCTCTTTACCCAATGTCGCGGGCAACTTTTATGCCCAGCCTTCCCGTCTCGTCGCCCCGTAGCCGGGACAGCCGGCGCGGCTTTCCCCCTTTTTGCCCTCTACAATCCCTTCCTAACCCTTCACCTTCCAAACTATCCCCGTCTTTTCAACCCTTCATGCCTCGCTCTTCGTCGATCCTTTCGCCTTTGGCCCTGCCAGGAGTCACCACCTCCGTCTGCATTCAACCCATTTCTCCTCGGCCCGGAAGCCCTAAGATATAAAATTCGTCGTTCTCTACCGCATAATATTACCCCAGAGGTTACACCGGTCAGCATCAAAACCCACGCCATCGTCGAGTAGTTTTCTCCTCGGTATCACCAGGCGATAAAATGAACTGTATGTCATCCTGCTTTCGCCCCGCCTTCTTTTTACCTTGTAGGAAATATTCGGTTTTGGGGAATTACCTATAATCCGACGTGCCATCGGGTTATAAGGCTAGAAAAAGGAGAGAAAAGAGAAGACTTCAGGACTGAGCACCGTTCTAGGAAGGCGAAATATACTAGGTCATAATGCAAAACGACGCTGTAGTTTCTGGGTGGAGAGTTAACACATAATTAAAGTAGCGCAACGTCTCGAGGGACAAACGGTCCCCCATAAATATCGAGGTGGGAGGCGCCGCGGCGAGAGGGCTGCGTGCTCCAAAAAGCGCGCGCCCGCCCACGCGAGCGCCGCGGAATAAAAGGCGGCGGAACTATTTATGTTCCGAAAACAGGTTGTATTAATTTTCCAGGCCCTTATGCAGCGCCTGTGAGACCGGAATGGCAAACACGGCGGGCGGAAAGCCGTCTCGGGGACGAGGCGCTCATTGGAATGCGGGCGGCGGAGGCGGAGGCGGCGGCGGCCGGGACCCGACGCGGCAGATTTGCAGCTCTGCCGCCGAGGCAGAGGGTGGGGAAGGGTGGAAGGGGGGACGATTGCCCGATCGGGGGCTGAAGTTGCTGAGAGCAAGCAGAGAAGTTGTTGGAGGTTTCGAGGTTGGATGAATGGAGTGTCAGGGACTTGAGATTGAGTGAGCTGGAAACATAATGTGAATTCCAGCTGCGAGGAAGAGGATGCCGACTTCGTTTTAAATCGCGAAATAAAGAATTGTGAATATGATAAGAGCTTGTGGGATGCACCATAGTGAGTGATGAAAAACCCCAAACTTCTCAAGTACTCATAAACTTGATAAATATATGGAATTAATTGAAAATGATAGATTAGAGGTATTGCTGGCAGAAAAGAGTTGACAAATAAAATAGATTACAGCGTGCGAGAGGAGAGTGGAAAAATGAGATTTTCTCAATGTTGCATCAGGCATTTACATCTACAGGCAAAATATCAAATATAACTGAAAGAATGGAAACAAATAAATGAAAAATGAAGGCTAAAAGAGATAAATGTGGACGGTTAATGGAGAGATATAAATATAAAGATAAAATTATATGACAATTCGAAACATATAAGCGAGAGGTTATGGGGGAAGGTTATTGGCACAAAAGGAAAGTAGGACTGTCGTGAAATATTTCGTGGAGTATATGCTTTAGGGAATGCAGAGGGGGGGGGGGGGCAAGGGGACCCTGCCCTCCTCCCAAAAAGGCCTAGAGTTTTCGTTTGTTACCTTGTTGTATTTGACAAAATTGATGTTATCTTTGCGTTATAATTATATAATTATTTAAAAGAACATTGTATACTGTCATATATACATTACAAAAGTAAAATTCAATATAATAACAAATGTATATTCTTTAAAAAAAATGTTGGTTCCCTCCAAAATGATCATCTGCATCCGCCTCTGAGTATATAAAGGTCTCAATAATGAATCCCAATCGGGAATGTAGGAAAAACGCAAAAGGCGCCATGTGTCCCGTTTGTCGCCACGCTCCCTTGTGTCGCCTACGCCTCCTCCTCGTCTCCACACTCAACCGGACGCCCGCCCGCCCACCCGGCGCGATATTGGCCGTCCAGGACCCCGGCCGCAGTAAATATCCGCGTCTGACGCATCGACATCGAATATTGCCGAGCGAGGCATGCATCACTGCGCGCGAGCGGGGCCGAAACGCTCCCGAAATTGCGGGCGTCTCTCCGGGTCACCGCGCGCGGGCACCCAGCCCGGACCCGCCCCCGCCCCCGTTCCCGCCCCCGCCCCCGCCCCCGTTCCCGCTTCCGCCGGCTCCGCCTCCGCCCCCGCCCGGCACGCCGCCGCCCCCGACCCCTGCGAGACACCGCGCGCAAGCAAATGTTGAAATATGAATGCCCCCTCGGTCGCTTTATTAAGGTCGGGTAAGCCGGGCATGCCGACCCGAAGCCGTTGGGAGAGTGTATCGACTCAACGCGTCGTATAGAGGGGTTGGAGCTAAGGACTCTACAATAGAATGGACGTCGAATGTGGAAAGGATTATGCTATTAATGCATTAATTAATGAACAACATGCTATTAATGCAGAATAAAGAAACTGAGTGAAGTGTTCCAAGAACCTGAGAAATCACAAGCAAGAAACGAAGATGTGTATTTCTACAGCTGCAGTAGACTGACAAATAGAGGAACGAGAACGAAAATATATAGCAAAATGCTGTCGATTATAAGTATGAATCAATGGGCAAATGAATTTAGTTTAAGAATCGAAACATCAAATCGAAGGTAAACACCAAATATTACGAGTCATGAGGCGGCTCAAAAGAACCATGATGAGGAATGAGTAGTTAATTTACGACATATAATGGTACAGTAAACCTACATACATAAATGTAGAATACATCATCATCCTATACTCTCAGCATTAATCATTTCAAAAATAAATAACCTAGTTTACAGAATTACTACGTTCGGAACGTATTACACGCAATTCGATGTGTTTGAAAAAACAAAGAGGTATATGCGGAAATATTGTGTCGATTAAATATGATTACATTCTGTTTAGACGGTAAGAGAAATAATCATTTCGTTTTCTAAACCCACTTTAGCTCTGGACACCACTTATTTTTTCATGTTTATTTTTCATTCGTTTACATATTCTCGGAAACAAATCGAAAATATATGGCTTCTTAAACAGTTTTGGTATGATTTGCAATATTTACATCTGACTATCTGCTGCTTTACCGGTCTTTTAAGTGTTCGTTTTGTTTGTTTCAGTTTCGGAATGTCAATATTTTCGAACTTTAATTTTATAAATCCAAGTTCGATCCACTCCAAGAATTGCCATGTTATATATAAATATTATTTTATCCTTTACTATATTATAATCGATCTGTTGTAGGTGCCTTACATCTTTTGTAAAAGAATCGTCAGTTCATATTCAACGTCGAATCGATATGCCCTTACTGGTTGAGGTACTGCGATGAGCTAATAAAAATTCAAATCCAATTTCAAGTGCGGCGTTGTGCCAGATTCTCGCTCTTTGTCTTTGCTTCATAATTGAGATGTTAACTGGAACCTTCCTGTCTCAATCTCTATTCAGCACATAAGTAGGGATTCCGGTCAGTGTGAAGTGGGGCAAACTAGCTTGGATCATTCCGAAACTCTTCCCTGGCACCTGGATTCACGAGCGTCATCGGACCTCAATTTCAACTGAAACACTCATCCGTTATATATAAAGGCAACCTTTTCGGATGCTGCACGAATATGTATTGTGTTTAATAATGTTTTATATTTTTTGTTTAATTATAAATAAGGTCACATATATTTTTAATTTTTTAATTAATTTTCTATTTTTTAAATTTAATTTAATTTAATTCGCCTATGCTTCGTTAAATATAATGTGTTAAACAAATATGATAAGTTAGGGTTAAACACAATCGTATATTGTTTAAATGCTTTGAAGAGGTAATGTAATAAAATTGACGAAATTGTTCCATTCTTTTGCAAACTCCTTTGGAGCAATATTTGGAATGACAAGCGTTCCTTTTGCTACTTTCGAGGCGTGTAACCACAAAAATGGGGAAATAATATTATTTCACGGTACAGGAATAATGTGACTTGAGGGATAATGCATCTGGATTTTCAATGTACTACGAACTATTTATATAATACGTTATCTTGTATTTCTGGAAACTCCACATTTCCACATGAAATGCAAACGGAAATACTTCTGAGGTAATTAATCTCGTTATCCCGACACTTCGCCTTCACTTCATCCAACATGGAAAATCATCTTCGTCTCGATCTCGAACCCCTGACCTCCCAAACAAGAGAGCCGCCAGCGCACCCAGCGGGGTCGACGTAATCGCCGGAATCCAATTTAAACCCGGCGGAGGTCTGGAGCAGTCAGCGCTATTAATTTGGCCGCAGAAGTGAGACGACCAGCGCGCCGCCATCCGTCTTGCGGTCGACCGGGCCCGCGCGGGGTGGGGGCGGGGCCGCGGCGGAGGCGAAGGGCGGCGACGTGCCGAAATCGGGACGGGGGGAGGGGGGCGGGGCGCTCTTGCGGCCGCGAAGGCGGCGCGGTGGCGGCGGCAAGAGGAAGCAGCATCGCGCGAATGAATTTACTTGGCCGCCCGCCAGCCACGCGGCCGACCGGGCTTCGTGTCGCGCGGCACAGCGCCGCGTGCACCAGCGACAATATTAATGACAACAGGCCGCAAAAGGACAAACATGCCAACCGCCCAAGTGGACGCTTCGGATGCCCCGCCCGATCTCGTCCGTGTGGCAGATGACGACACAGGATGTTTTTCCCTGCTGCATGTGGCATCCCCCCTGTACTCGCTTGTACAGAGGTTAGTGTTTTTTTTTCTGTGCTCCGAACGATTCTATACACGCTGTGTGCATTCCACGCTCCTGGAATTTTTTTCGTACAAGCCCTCACATTGCGTGTTATCATTTGCGTCTCCCGGCCATCCATCATCGCAGTTGCATGTCAGACCTTTAATATTCACATGGCACACCACTTTTCATGCGAAGCATACATGTTGAATCTTTTGTGTGGGTGTGGTTCATTAGCACCAACGTTCAACATGCTAAGTCGTAATTCTCTGCAGCTTTAACTTTATTCTATTTTGAAATACCTGTCTTTTAGATTCACAGAACAAAAAATATGTACTCTACTAATGTACTCTAATGACGAAGGAAAACTTAAATAACTTATAGTCTATTTTTTTTCTATGAATATATTCTTGCTAATATCATTACACTATTACTCAAAAGCAAGCTGCACAGATATAAAAGAAAGTAGTAGTTGCTTATAAAGAATTGACCCAAAAACGTCACTTACATAGTTCTCGTTTGTGAGAATGCGTACAATGAAGTGTTGAGTAATGTACTGTCCACAAAATCCATGACTTTTTCATCACTATAAAGAAAAGATTTTCGATATCAATCATAAGAAACAATTACAGTTAGACGTTAAAGGTGGTTTATACCTAGCCCATTCGAAATTTTATTGTGTTGTGTCAAACTGAATTCTGTAATACGAGTTCAGTGCAGAAATCGCACAGATCAGAGCAAGCGGTAACCGCGCTTCATTAGAATTGTAAGTTCGCATCTCCCCAAATCATCATTCATCATTCATCATTCCAAACGTTTGCAGAGAACACCAATATGTACACTGATACGTCATTTACCGATACGTCTTCGTCACTGTCCCTTCAAGCAAGTAGGAAAGAAGGCGTCCACTGAACTACATTTGCCACTTAAACCCTCTGCTCCGGGCCTTGCGGGCACTGTAGCTCCAGCGCTTTCCTAAATAACCACGGGCCCTCTGGCCGGTGCGAGTGGCTGCGGGGAGGGCGCGGGTCCGAGGGAAAGTTACGACGCAAGTGCGTCGCCAGTTGGTGGCGTGTGCGGGCGGACCCGCCACGTCATCGTGTGCACCCATCACTCTCACAGCCCGCGTCGCGTGCGCGCGTGCATGCGTGCCTGCCACATCGCCGCCACCGCCCCCGCCGCCGCCGAGGCGTGCTGCCGGGTTTTGCAAGGCGGCTTCTCTTCGCGGCTAAGCAATTATGGTAATTTCCTGCATAACGGCCTCATGAGTCGTAGAGTTCGAATTTCTAACTTCTCCTACGGATGAGGAATAGGTGGAGGTTGGCATCGGATATATGATATGATGTAGCTTGGTGACATGATGCACCTTCTTTCGTCCAGGTTGGTAATATAATGTATCTTCTTTCGTACAGTTTGAAGTATTTAGTACTCTAACGTTTGATATTTTTATTGTTTTTAGAAGAAAAAAATTATATTATAACGTAATTGAGTAAATTCCTCGCAAGAACCAAAAGAAAATTCATACGAGTTCTATGTATGAAAATGTGAATCTATGAACATAAAAGTATCAATAAAAAAATCATTTATCACAAAAATTATAAAATAGTGTTGGTAGATTTCGTTTTAAAAATGACGTTGTAAACATTTTTCGTTTGTGACACATTAATTGAACTTTTTCAGCCTAGTATTTTGTGAAATAACAAGAAATGCTGCCGAGAATATTTTTAAATAAATAGTTCTAAAATGTATTCTTTCACGGAATTAAGTAATGACTTGACAGTACAATATGAAACCATTGTTAAATGGCAACCTTTCAGATTTGATCACTCTCATTGCCTTCTCGTTTTATACAAGCTTTATTTTAAAAATCACTATTGTTCCGTTTGTTACTTTTATTTTGTCCGGAAAAATATCATTTATCATTTCCCTTTCTCTCCGTCGAAATACCAGAGCCAATGTGGGTCAAGGTCGTTTAGCCGAGTATCGCAATGCATCCTCTGTCCTTTTCCCGATTCCTGCATTGGCGTGGGCGTGGATTTTCGATTCGTGACCCAACTTGCTCCGAACACCCCCGCGAAGCACCTGTCAGAGCCATTATTTAAATGTGAAATAATATAGACAGATGCTAACGACAATACAAATAAACGAAAACACAGGATCGCTTGTGTGGGGGTGTCACGCAACCGGCGCCCAGCCCTCCCTAATGGGCGGAGGGCGGTCGATAGTGCGGGGGCGGCGAGCGGAGAGCACCTCTGACGCTCGAATATTCGGTTGGCGAGTTCGCTCTGCCCTCGCCTCGTCGTGGAGGTGGACTGTGATTTAAAAACTGCTATTGAAGTGCACACAAAGGGAGCCATGAGGACCGTGACCCCTTGGCTCCCTTTGTTCTATTTCTAGCCCTGCATAATAAAATATTCAATTTAAGTTAAAATTCCTGATTATCCTATTTTTAAACTGAAAATTTTGGAGATTCATACACGACATTTGGGGAGGAGTCTCTCAAAATGATCTAGCAACCCTGTAAGTTGTGCGATGTAAATCAATTATATTTATGAATGTTGTATCATTAAAGTAGAAATTTCATTTTACCTGTAGTATGTTTTATTTATTTCTTAATTAAATATATTATAAGTAAATAAAATGTTTAATGGAAAAGATGACAAAGATTGGCCAAATGGTGGCGTTGTGGCTCTTTTTTATTTTAGGCCGCCAACACCAATTTAATTCTACATTGGTTGGTTGGTTAATGGAATGATTATTTCCTGTTTCCGGGCGCGTCAACTGCTGTGCTCAATAGTCCCGTTAATGCAACGAATGTTTTATATCTCGGGAGGTAGCGCTGATTGGTGAGAGCCGATCCCGACCTACCAGTCGGCTTGCAGGATTTTCCAATCCACATATCTTCCATCAGCTGGGCACCGCCCCAGTCGGGACACGATCAAAGCTCCCGATAGTGTAGCGCATGTAAGTGTGTTCGTATGTAAGTGGTGAGGATATGACAAGGAAGAGTAAGGAGAGATCGCTCGCAGTTAGTGTATCGTTGGTTAGGGAACCGTGGCCTATCCACCTATCTAGCTCGATTCAATTCGACCTACCTATCTAGCTAGAGTCGAAAATCATGCCACTGTCGAGACTTGAACCCTGGATCCCCCCGGTCAGAGATATTGCATTGACATCATTTGATGCCCTGAACCAACTTAGCCGGTACGTTACAGTGGTTTTGAGTGAAATTTTGTGGTGGCAGTGAATCGGATATTTAATTTGGTTACCTGTTGTATTTTTGATACATTACAACAAGCGTCTAAAATTACGTGAATAATTTTTAATTTGGGTTAATAATTTTATCTTTCGCCCCTTTTTTGCGATCCACTATCGAGAAATGAAATGGATATGACATTAACTTTTAAAGACAGTTCAATTGACTAATAATATTTTCGATTCGATTCGTCTGGTAATATGTGTTTGGTTACACTCGTCACAACTTGTGCATTTGCCATTCGCGATTGTAAAAAGAAACAATCAAATACTTTTTATGAATAGGCATCACATTATTTTCCGAGTATACTTCCTCAAACACAAAGAAAGATTTCCTGAATGATCAATGTTCAGTGTGTTTCTGACAGCGTCTAAAGCCATGAAAAAGATAAATGACTTGATAAACATATTTTGTAATAGAAATGTTGAAGGTATAATACTGATATTATGCTACTAGCGTAATAGAATATATACCTTCTAATACAAAGTTCTACTAATGATGATCTGAGTCGCTTTTACTCTTTTGCTTTTTTACTCGTATTTCGAATTCTTTTAATTTTCGATATTTCTAAGTTTTTTTTTAATTTGAAAGTTTGCTTCATGACAAATGTAAATAAATACATACTCTTATATGTGAAATTTAAGACGAAAAAGGAAAATTGTGGTAAATGCAAATGCAGGTTTCCAGCTCGAAAAATTGACTTTCTCATCTGCGATACGTCACTCAAGGGCGGTTTCCGCACAGATAACGCAGTGTCATAGGTTTTGACGTTCTCTTCACATGCGTTGTTCCTCACTCCCACGCTGGCGCTAGGGGCATATTCGCATTGCGAATGGACATGCACCTCCCGTATCGGTTTACTAGTGACGCGGTCGTCCTTGGTGCGACGGGACATGGCAGGACACGTCCATCACGCTTGCCCTTGCACGGTGCGTCGCAAACGTTTTGTGTCGGCCGACACGCAGACGGCCAGGGCGGGGTTGGCGACACGGCAGGAGGAGCGGATGTGCTGCCAAGAGGGATATAGCAGCGGTGGCGGTGACTTTGCCGGGGTCGAGAATGGCGCCGCGTGGATCAGGGCGGGGGCCGCAACACCGCAGCGACGGAGGTGCCTGGCAGCGAGAAGTGCACTAGGACTGCAGGAGTGATGAGATGGCTTCATGCAAGTGAAATGGGGCTGGAAAACGTGCTTTTGACATCATGGGGATAGTAGAGAGCGGGGTAATATGTGGCGGTGGGGGAGGGAGGATCCATGTAGGTAATAGTGAGCACTGACTTGTTGAATAGCAGTACCCTTCACTTAGAAGTTACATATTTTAAATGTATTTGGCCACTTGTTTTATATGCACAGATATTTTATAAAAAACAAAATTTTCTATTTAAAATATTTGTACAAAAATGTTATTAATAATCATTCCTTGCGACGTTCAAGGATTGGAAGTTACCCTACAAACATTTATTAAAGTTAAATTATTGAGAGGAGAATATTAATATCCCTGCTTGGAATACCACTGATGTATAGTAATAACTTCATAGATAAGTATAAAATTTGTAAATATAGTTGAAGAAAAAATATAGTTGTATAAATTATTGTTTTCAAACATGCAGCGCTTTGGGCAATTTCGTCTCGATGGCACATTGAAAGTTATGTAAATGTAGAGAGAAATTAATAGGAAGTTTATAGATCCACAGCATTTTACTAGACTTCGATATGTTTTTTGAAAGAGCAACCCAGGAAGGAAAGATAATTTGACATATTGACATACGACGACATACGAAGCCCTGCGACTCTTGCACAAGATGTGCGCATTTCATCGAGAACAGGTTGAGCGAAGTGGAAAAAGACAGAAGTTACTGAACGGGAAACGAGGAAGAGCAGACTGCAGCGCATACGAACATCGCGCCCAGGCGGACTGCATCCAGCGGAGACAGGAGGAAGCAAGCGGATGTCGGCGGAAACAAGCGGCGGCAGGGCGAGCAGCGGCGCCGGGGGCGGGCGAGACGCGCGGACGGGCGACAATACATTGCGCGGGGGTGGCGAGGGCCGGGGGCCGGGGGTGCCAGCCCGCTGATTCGCCAAACAAAGGGCCGCGGTGTGTGTGCGCGTAACCTAGTTGGGGAGCGCGAGCTGTATTGAGCGCTCCGCGACCGATTCGGCGCTCGCGTTTGCGGCGACGTGCCTCCTGCCTCGCTCCGCTCCCGCTCCCGCTCCCGCTCCCGCTCCCTCTCCGCCCCCGCCGCCGCCACCGCCACCGCCACCGCCCCCCCCGACCCCGCCACCGACCCCGCCACCGCCCCCGCCACCGCCCCCGCCACCGCCCCCGCCACCCTCTCACCACCGCCACCGCCACCACCACCACCACCACCACCGGCTCCGCCCCCCGCCACCACCCCGCCACCGCTCCCGCTGCACCCCCGTCCATATTACTACCCCTGTCGGAGTTTCCGACCCAACCTTGTGCCTCTTCCCCGCTGTCACTGCCGGCTCGTTCTCATTCACATCAGCACCTTGACAGCGCTCCCTCGTACGCCTTAGGTTCCGTTCCTGTTTAATTCCCACTGTCACTTCACCTTCGTCCTTAATTTGTTCCCTAGTATGCCTTCTCTCCAGCACTTCGGGGTACCGCGGTCGATTCCAGCTATTCGATTTATGTGAGACGCTTCACTGTTTCGAATGTATGTAAGAGTTTCCAATGTATCCTCAATTTTGAGAATTGAAATATGCTTGTAATCTAAATTAGTAATATGATAAATTCTATGTAATAAACATAACCGTAAAATGGAATCTTTCGAATTACATTGCAATATTATTCACGCATGAATCAAACCCTATTGTCTATTTAAATTTCGCTACATAGTAAGAATACTACATTTTGAGAAAATGATGTTTTGAACTAAAATAGGAATTTATGATGTTTTTTTTTCTATTTTGTTGGCTGAAATTCTGAACTGGAAACTGAAATTCTTGTTCAGTTTAGAAACCTACAAAGATATTTTAATTACATTATTCATTGATTACTCGTAATTGAGATTTATTGGCAATATACAACGAAGTTAATGTTCTGTCTTTTCCATTTAGACGTAATTCTAAATGACTATCGCATCTGAACTGCTGACGTTCAGACTTATTTATAATTCCTTATTTATCGACGTTTCCATTTCCATTCCTATCGACTTGCCGAGTTTCAAAACCTCTATGAAGAGATGGCAGAACATTTTATCGCTGCCGCGGTGAGGTAATTGTATCATGTTCGAAACAGTGTCTCTAATAGGAGATAAATATGCTGGGAAATGCACAGATTTACGGTTTACAACAAAACAAAACTATTAAAATATAAGTAAAGTTTTTAGGTAGTCACTGCTGATATCGATGTAGGCGATATTGAATAATGAATAAAACGATAATATTGTGAAGAACTATGAAGAAAACGATAATCTATTGAATTTGATTTGTGAATATGGTTTCATTCTATGGAATGGCATTGAAGTATCACATATGGAACATAGAAGAAAACTTTATAAATTGTAGAAATTTGTATGTAATATTACATAACTCATTATGCAATATATCTATAAAAATTCGAATTTAGATAGGCAAATAACTATTCAAATGGAATCAAACGATAGGTATACATATGAAATATCACAGACATTATTATGATACCAATCTCAATTGAATTCGAGCTTCTCAATTCAGAGAAAAACAATAATCGTTGAAGTGCTACCATGAACTGACGTTTCTATTGCCATAAGAAAATGATTCTTGCATTAACAAAAAGAATGAATGCATCTTGGAAACATTCTGAAAACGTTATCTAATTCCCACATTCGTTCATCCGTTTCTCAATTCATTTTATAAATGAATTAGAAAATGTCAGACATCAAGTCCGAATGATATCGAATGCCGATAATCATTTTTTGATTGGTGATTATTAGAAGTTACATGAGAAAAATTCTTATAGGTAATTAATACTTTTTTGTATAAAAATTGTTCTTACAGTGAATGACGAAGAGCTAAGACATGAAGGAGGAAAAATGACATTGAATTTGCGAGTGGCGAAACTTGTTTCTGAATGATTGCTTTTCAACCGCACACATCGAGAGATCGTATGATGAAAATGTAAGATTTCACCAGCAACGGCACACTGGTGATGTCGGAATATTGAGGCTTCATGTGTATTTTATAAAGTGCGATCTGCGGAAACAGTCGGCGTTCTTTATTCACGGTCACAAAAGAAACGTATTTGCATAGGACGATGAAGGTCAAGCTGTTCCAAGAGAGCTGCAACAAGTGCAGCCGCTTGTTAGCGCGCACACGGGCAAGCGCAGCATAAGATGAGAGAGGGGGAAGGCTGCATATTTTATTACATCTGACTGAACAATCATCCAAGCAGAAAGTGCGCTTCCGATATTTGTATAAAAACTGACACCAGACGTAACGTCTTTTGTAAAGAAGATGGGATGACAAGACTCATATTTTTAATAAATTTGTTTCTGAAACGTATCGTACGTTTTCAATTAGACCTGAAAGTTTCCTTCTGAGCCACAGTATGCCCGACATCACCCAACCTACCCTCTGAGCTTCGACTTTCAGCGACATTGAATTGGCCCGAGAGCCCATTTCGCGGCTCGAAAGCTTAGATTTCCCCAGGCGCTGGCAAAAAAGCGATAGTACGATGCCGGTAGGCGCGTCCGCCTCGCCAGAGATGGTTCGCGGGCAGCTGCTCGCAGGCGCAAAGTGTAGTGGAGTTCGAACAGCTTGGTGAATGTGTGAGGGAGATATGGAGCATTTCGAATTTCCGAGCACATCATCTTACTTGTTCATTAGTCCCGTTAGTGTAGTACATGTTATAGCGTGAAGGTGTTGAGTGTTCTCCCCGCTGGAATGTGAGATCCAAATCCGGCTTACACGTGGCTTGCAGGATTTTTCACCTCCATGGTGTCCCCCCAGCGGAGCACCACATCTGCCGTGATAAGCCCTAACACAAATCTCATGACTGATGTGTCGATATGTGTGGCAGCCTATTGCTTGTAAGAATGTGTGTGTGTGTGTGTGTGTGTGTGTGTGTGTGTTAGGAAAGCGGAAAGAATAAAGATGAGAAAGGAAATATTGCGCGCGGTCCACGCCCCATTTGTTAGCGTACTGATCCGGCATTCGAAGAAACAACGAAAAACTACTGATCAGAGCAGCCGGACGTTAGAATTCTCCTCCATACAGCGGCTACTAGCTAGTGTGGAAAATTCATCACTATGGAGACTCAAACTCTAGAACCGGGCGGCCAGAGACACGAGTTGTTGCAGTGGGCCATCTCAGATGGTGGAAAATCGTAGTGAAAACAGCGCTACGGAAACTCTGTCTTGCGGGCAGAGTAGAGCGCGAGGCGACCGCGGCATCCGCGAGCAACGCAACGGGGGCGAGCACCTGAACGAGGGCGCCCTGCGTAAATAATACCGTCAAACAGACCGCCGCGCCGTGCCGGTGACCCGGCGGCCGCGGGGCCGTAATGCCGACGCACGGCCCAGGGCTACCCTGCGCAAACAAGCCTCGCAGAAATATTTGTTTACGCTCGTACCCACTCGCCGCCAACCCCCCGTGCCGGCTCACAAGCGCCTAAGCCCGGTTTATGCGGTTGCACGTGGTTTTTGTGCGAAAGCCCAGTGTGACGATGGACGAGAACGCTTGAGGGAAGAAAAATGTATATTTTACCTCCAGCTGCTCCACGAAATGTAACAAATATGTGTTGTTATTAAATGTAAAGTTTGTCTTGAATGATCGTGACATTGAAAGTTTTCAATGAGAAACACATTTCGAAATGTTCTGTATTGTGTATGCATACCGAAATGTACCCCTTAGATATTACCAGAATTAGGATTTTGATCTTATCTGCACTGGTATAAAGGCATTTAAAAATGAAATTTACTGAGGTTAAGTTCATTTTTGAAGACATTACATACATTAAAAATGTAAATACTACGTAAAAATGCTGGTCATACTTTGTTGGAGATGTGTTTCAGAAACAACCATCCGTTGACTATTTATCTACAAGAAATGCAGATTTTATTCGATCCGCCATGCGTTTGAGTTGCAGTTCATTAATTAGTATCATCATTGTTTATTCATGGCTCGAGAAAATTCATCATTTCGGTGATTTTATCATAAAATAGGAAAAGGTTCAAACAATCTGAAAAATCTTAACGAATGCGTTAACTCATTAGGAAGTAATGAATTAATTTTCATATTAGGAAGTGCTATGACGGTAGTATTACAAACGCCTTAAACACGAGAAAATGTTACAGTAGATTATTTAATATTCTGGCACTGAATTTTTTTTAGCAAAACTCTTAGTACGTCCATCAGATGTTCAGTGGGGAAAGTGCTCGCTCCCTATCAGCTTGCTTAGTGGAGCGCAATACTTTTCATGTTTTATGCACACGAAATACTCCATCGAACGTACATAACGCGCTGTAAATCATTCACGCCTTGTCGACGCAAGCGAAGGCTACTAGCCCGCAAATGTGTCGTAGCCTATTCTTCTGGATCGTCAAACACGATATAATTTGAATGCACTCCATCCTTTTCCTGTTCCCTTTTCTCCGCTCTACCTCCGTAATGCAGAGCACGTAGTGAATGCAGGAAGTAGGCAAGGTATAGGGCTGCGAAAGGAAACAGTGTGAAATATCTGAAGCGTATAATATTGTGATTGTATCGATTTTTCTGACGATGTGAGAGACTTGGCGTGACATAAATTTCTTGACAACGATTCGAAGGCTATATTCTAAGGGGTTCTGAAGTTCTAGATATTATTTGTATGTTAGTGTGTCTTTTCATTTCGTACAGCATAACATTTTTTTTAAATATCAATTATATGAGAAAGTGAAATAAATGTGAGAGCCACTAGATATTTTTCTTTAATACTATGCTTGGATTAATTTTCACTTCCTAAACCTTTTCATGAAACCCCTCTGAAAATATGTCCTATTATATATTAAGACCTTTATCCTTAAGAATATAATTCTGAGTTATAAATACTGATGATTATGTACTCTCAAGAATACTACAATCCAAGACTGTGACAATCCAAATAATGTAAGTCGCGTTCCAACTACTATCCCAACCAGCACATTTTGTGATCGTGAATGGTATTGGAATTTAATGCAAATTCGCTGACAGAGCCCGGGAGAAGACAGCCTCTGCGACGGCGAAGTCGGCGGCGCGGTGATGTCTGTGGCTCTCTCGGGACGCGCGCGCGCTCGCGCCGGCGGCTGACGATGTCTCCGGCACCGTCACCACCGCCCCCGGCATCACCAGCCGCCGCCGCCGCTTCCGCTGCCTACGCAGCACTCGCAGCCGTCAACGCAGCCGCCAACTTCGCCGCTGCCCTCACCATTGTCGCCACCGCCGCCGCCGCCACCGTCACCGCCTCCGCCGCTTCGGTACGCGCGGGGAACCTTGCTTCCACCGCGACCGTCGACGCCGCGTGTTGCGTGCGCGGTATTGATCTGGCGTCGCGTGGCTGCGTTTGGCCGCGCGCACGCTCCACGCCACGCCACGCCATGCGCGGTGGCGGCGGTGGTGGTGGCGGTGCTGGCGCTGGCGGTGGCGGTGGCGGTGGAGGCGGCGGAGGCGGCGGTGGCGGCGGTGGCGGCGGAGGCGGCGGCGGTGGCGGCGGTGGTGGCGGCGGGGGCGGCGGTGGTGGCGGGGGCGGCGGGGGCGACGGGGGCGGCGGGGGCGGCGGGGGCGGCGACGAGGGCGGCGGGCGAACGCGTGCGCGCGCCTGGCTCCGCGTGGAATGTAATTAGGCCCGTTGCAACGAGTTAGCGAGCGCCGCTGGTAACTGGAAACTGATTATTTCGCGAGGTGTCCCCGCCTCCACCGCATCTCGCCAGCTGGCGCTCGCGGGATCTTCTTCCCACTGGCCGTCTCTCGAGTCCTCTCCATTTCCTGCCGTCTCTGGTTACGCGGGCTGGCTCTTCGCTTGGTCGTTGCACGCTCAAGACAGGGTTCAGTGTTGAGACACTATACACGCTGCTGGGCTTATAATCTTATTGCTTGTCCTAGGCTTTTTGTCTGATATTTGGTTTCTTTCTTGGATTATTATTATTATTATTATTATTATTATTATTATTATTATTATTATTATTATTATAACAAATATTGAGGCTTTAAATTTTCAAAATAAGCGTGAACAACGAGATTACTTTCTCCAATATCATGTATTTAATAAATACATATACAATGACATTAATATCAAAGCAGATATTTTCTGGAAAATTGCATGGAAAAATTAGGAAGAATATTGTAGTTTACCATAATTGTACTTAAATTCATTATGTTATGTACTAAACTGTGTACTATTACATGACATGACATTTAATATGTGTCTTACAAATGTGGCTTTTAAAGCTGTCGCATCTATGCTACAGGAATATAAATGGAGTAGAATTTCCCTTCAAGATCATAATTTGAGCACGTTAATGAGTGTTTAATTAACTTTTTATTTATTAGATATAGATTAAAATATTTATAAAGATAACTTCAAGCTTTTTAGATCCTCATATACTTCATTAAAATGTGTGCGTTTATGATCAATACGAAAAGATCGCAAGAATATCAAGACATTAGGATGTTGGCTTCCGTGAGAACACATGTACGTCATGTCTACAAGTCAGCTTCACATAAATTTACAATTAAAAAATATGGTAAAAATTAAAAAAAAATATTGTTATGTAATACAGTCTTGAAGATCATGGAAACATATGATCATCTGTGTTCTATGGATACATGAAAAATATGGTGCACTTAAGTGCACTTAAAAAATATTAATTTCTATCTTTAAAATCTATGGTTTGAATCATTTTCCACTTCATCCTCATCATTTTCTTTCTTCATCTTAATCTCAGAGAATGCAGATGTATAACATAGAACATTAAATATGTGTATTTTTCCGTAGCAATTGATTTTCCAGCTGCACATAGTGTCATATTATAAACATGGAAAATCTGTTTGCTAAACTTTTCTTTTCCGATACTTTCCCCAGCTTTTACACTAACTTCCACCCATGAAAAAAATATTAATTCTGTTATAAGAATATATAAAATATATTACAAAGACAACATACTCATTTGTCAAATTAACGTCCAAAATAGTAAGTATTGCATGTGATGTTTGCAAGGGAGAAAAGCTACTGCATTCAGAAGCGAATTCGGCGTCATCCATGATTATGCGATTGCAACTTCACGCAGTATTGTCGAGTGAAACGAGGTTGGGCAAAGTCAAGTACAGTATTACTCATACTCTTTCGTTCATCGTTCTCCTCTTTTACGATCTTTCGACCTAGTAATTTGGATTGTTTCTTGTAAGTTTTCTCATTATCTCACTTTAAAATACAGTCATCAATTTCGTAAGCTATTATTTCGACGATGGTGTAATTATTGTCTTTATTCGCCTAACGAAAATGTAATAAAGCGTATATTGTTACACATAATAATGACGCCGAATAACGCGTAATGAAAGTCATAAAGTCACCCTTGTATCGGCAAGGTTCTTTAATATCAATTCGTGGTTCAATTTAATAAAGAATCAGCTAATTGAGAAATATTACCAAACAAATTGCTATCTCTATTCAATTTCGTCAATAACGTTTTAATTATTGTAATATCTCAACATTTTAAAACGATATTTACATTTGGCATGGTAAGATAACATCAATCAATGTCCGTTCTATTTGTTACTCCTTTCTTTAGATCAGATAAAATCTTCCAAGAATTGAAATTGTGGTGGTATTTCATTCTTCGGATATTATTTCAGTGTAAAAACTTTATTTCCAATGCAAGAACATACCCTTTGAAATACAATGCTATAAATTTACTCCATGATTTATAACCGTTTTCTAGATAGGATTCTAAATTCTTCAAGACTTCCCAGAGCAACGGAGGAAATTCTTCAAGACTTCCCAGAGCATTGTAGACTTGATGTTAATTTTCCACTCCACACATGTTCGAATCAGACCATTAGATGTTTTTGTTTTGATATTTTTTGTAAGACATGACATTAAATAACAAACATCTTTTCTTGATAAACTTTTCTTGACTTCTATGTCAATCTCGTATAAATGTAAATGTCTTTACTTTACAAAATACTATTACCCTTTTCTTCATTGCTATCACTATCCTCAAGTAAAGAAATTGTGTTAAAATAACATAATGGTGGAAAGTGCAGTACGTAAGTGGAAATTCGTGACGTACAAAAACAGTTCCTTCCCTGAGTGTTATTACTCAACAATTACTCAGATTTTTGAAACGTCCATGACATCATTTAAAGATCTACAATTGAATGAATTTATCCAGAAAACATTCAAGCCATAAAAGTAAATATGGTTGAAAAATGACATGGAAAGTTTCGACTTATCTCAAAATTTGGAGCAGCTAGGATGCACACCGAAGTGTAGATATGTGTGAGATGTGGCAGTAGAAAAGTTAGAAATATATATATTCACTACACGGAAAATAGAAAATCCTAAAATCATTGTTTTATTTCTTTCGAAGACTAATGACATAAGAGATTTACATAATCTGGAACAAAGCAAACACTCTTCGCAGTTATCACAGGGTTCAACATCTTTTTGAAAACGTTATGATTTTTTTTCTACCAACCATTTCCTACCATACCATTTGCAAGCTGAGTTTACTTGAACAAATGGAAGAAGCCTCGATTACATCAATAACATATCCAATAGCATGAGTTATTCATATGAAGTGGTTTTGAGCAAAATTTTTTAAGTCATTACTCTCTGTTTTTACGGCATCTTTAAAACATTTTAAGAGAATTTTATAGATCATTTTTGGCAGTGATTTAGGTCAACAAAATCCGCCCTCCTCTGATAAGACTTATGTAAGGTACTTCCATTCATCCACCCATCTATCTCCTATAAAGAAATCTCGGTTTTTGAGTGCAAAATTGCGTGTATTTTTCTCTACTGCACCAACCGGGACTATAATTAAACCTGTATTAATAGACCTTAATTCTGACGTGTGTGCAGTTACAGCTCAAAAGAATCTTAAACATAGGTTTTACGACTCAAAATTCGAGATCGCATTGTTGAAGTGATTGCAATACTTCTCCCTGTACTATAGTGCAGAAAGAAAAAGTAATAATAGTTATTTAAGAAAATAAATTGATATCTAGAAGAAATGTGATAGCAATTGAGACACTGAGGAATATTCACGACGGGTCGCTGTATTAAAACTACAATGTAGTTATTGCGTATCTGCGTTGTAATTCAACAGTCTCATTTTTATTTTATTGTCATTGTAAATGAAAAGTGTTTTTAAAAGCGTATGATTTCAAAAACTTGTGAATGATAAGAACTAGATTGTCTCGAAAATTCCCAATTTCTTAAATCAGACTCAAATTTACGAGGAGGTTCTATGATATGTTATTCATTGTCCTTCTATTCAATCGTCTTCGATTCCTTTGCACAACGCTCAAGGTAGTTTCAACCTTTGGCATACTGAGTGTGAGAAGTTTCAGACTCCCCCAACCGGAAACCCGCTGCCAATGCAGCCTTTCCTCGCAAACATCTGGCGCGGTGAACGCCTCCTGCCCCACCTCCACCCCTACCTTGGTCTCAGTCTTCCTCTCCGCCTCTTTTCCACTTGCGATTCTCCCATGAAGACGCGCGGCGCCGCGGCGGCAGCCACCCAGACTCCGCCGCAGCGGCAACCGCAGCCCTACGCGCCTCCGCCCCCGCTTCCCGCCACCGCCACCGCCACCGCCGCCGTCGCCGTCGCAGGATCGATGCGCCTCTGACCGAGTGCCAGGGGTCGCGATGATTCTTTGCGGGGTGTCGACTCAGCCCCTGGGAGATAGGCCGCCTGGGACGCGTGATTTAGCGGCGAGAAGCCCTGTTTGCGCGCCGCCCCCGCCGCCAGCTCGCTATCTTCCCGCGTGGCACCGCCCCCGCCGCCGCCGCCGCTGCCGCCTCTACCCGTCGCACCTCGCTGCTTTATGCGCGCGACCCATAGCTCCGGCCCGCCCACGCGTCTGATCTCGCCCGTGTTCCCGCTCCCGCAGCCTGGGGCCGTCTTTTGTTCTCGCTGGTGGGGACGATCGTGTTTTCTCACCTGTCCTCAAGCGCAAGCGGTGCGCGTATTGTACTGGCCTGTGCCCTCCTACGTGCTCTATTTGCAACCTTCATCATGATGTTCTGTGTTTGCCTTGCCTTTCTAATTGATAGTGAAGGCCTTGGCTCGTAGACTTCATTCCCCGTTACTTCACTTCAATTACCTACGCCGTTTTACTATTTTCCTTTTTCTCATTTTTTCTCTTTCGTTTATCATAACAACCCCAAGCATTTACTAAAAATATTGTTTTCAGTTTCTTTCCGTTTTTGAACACGATAAATTTTATCATGTTAATCTATAACTGCTCGCTTTATGTTGCTCTTTAATTTACCACCATTATTTTTACCTTTATCTCCAATATTATTTTCGTAATTTAACATGTTGCTTCTTTAGTTATTCCTTCTTTACCGCTATTTGCTCACTCATTCAGCGTTTCGTTCTCCTTCTTCCGTGCCCGCTTGTGCCCTGGTGCGCGTTCCGGTGTAGCCTCCCCCTTCGCTGTTCTGAATGGGCCGCTGAGATACGCACGCCAGCCCCAGGTGGATGCATTTGTTTTTACGACGCGCGCTGGGCCGAGTTCGAACCACAAATAGGGGGGAAGGCAGACTGTCTCTGCGGCTGGAGATGTAAACTTGTCATTCTGCCTTTGAGGCCACAGAGATAGAAAGCCAGCTTTTGACTGTTTTTGGACCGTTGATGCTATAAAAGAGATAGGTTCGACTTTGTATGTAAACGGAAAGTCACGCATGAGGAAGAATTGAAAGCACACGAGAACCGGAAATATAGGAAACTGCTCGGTTTCGTTAGGACTGTGGTCGTGATATTTTTGCTTCGCCCTGGAAAAGGTTTCCATTCCGTCTCACATGTCTTAACTTCAGATGTTACGAATAAAACTACAAGTCAAAACACATTCGGTTTCCGTTCCTCGAAATAAAACTCTTCTCCAAAATAAAGAACGTTTATTTTGGGAAGTTATGTGTGTGGTTTTTCACTTACGGATTTGGATTTTCATTAAACATGTATTTTTCATGATCGATCGGAGTTGAAAAATGCTTTTTTAAGTTTTAACTTAAACATCCTGATACCATTTTTCTTCAATATGAAATATTTATACTTAAAATATTTGAAAAGTGATCGAAAGTGGATATTTTGAATCTCCCTTGAGCAATGTAGTAAACATTTCTAACACTTAGTATTACCAAATACTACAGAACAAATATTTGACTGGCACGAAAATCAGTAAATGCACAAATAATGTCGAAGGGTATTTATATCATTACAGTGTGTAATTGGTACGTAGCCAAAGTTACCATTGCAGAAAATAAATAACTTTATCGGACATCAAAAACGATTTATATACAAACGTGTGTTTCATTGAAAGAGAACAAATTATAATCTGAAAGAGTATTGAAATCCTTGTCTCAGTGCAAGTGAGTGGTTATGGAATTCCCAAGCAACTTCGTTCTTCTTTAAAGCGTTCTTCTTGAAACGTTGCAAGCTATTCTGGAAGCTTCGTCCCCCCACCCACCAACCCGGAGCGCCTTCCATCACCCGCCGAGTCGAGCTCTCGAGCAGGCGGCGAACGCGGCGCGGTGGCGTGGCGTGGCGTGGCAGGGCTTGGCGTGGCGAGGCGCGGCGCATGCGTGCGCGTCGCGAGGCGTGCCTCGAGGGGCCGCGCGCGTGCCTTCAGCCATCGATTTGCGGAATGAAAGATTGGAGAGGGAGCGACCTTGGCCGGTTGGGCACCGGCCACCGGCCGCGCCGCGCCGTCTACTGAGCAGAACGCCAACGCGCCCTCCACGCGATGCACAGCGACAGAGGCGCGCCTGCCCTGGGCGATGGCGCAACCGCGGGTGACGCAGCGGCCGCGAATGCAGGCGAACTGCAACCGGACCCCACCCCGCCCCGCCGACGCCCACGCCAACACCCACGCTCCCCACGCCCAAGCCAACGCCCATGCTCCTCACACCCACGCCTCCCAAACCCACGCCCCCACATCCACGCCCCACCCCCACGCCCACACACACACACACACGCACACACACCCATGTCCCCACACCCACGCCCCACACCCACGTCCCCCGCCCCCACGCCCATACCACCCCCAACGCCCACGCCTCCCACCCCCAACACCTACGTGCCCCACGCCCATGCCCCCTGCGCCCATGCCCCCCACACCCATGCCCCCCACGCCCATGCCCCCCACGCCCATGCCCCCCACGCCCATGCCCCCCACGCCCATGCCCCCCACGCCCATGCCCCCCACGCCCATGTCCCCCACGCCCACGCCCCCACGCCCACGCCCCCACGCCCATGCCCCCACGCCCATGCCTCCCACGCCCATACCCCCACGCCCACACCCCCCACGCCTATGCCCCCACGCCTATGCCCCCACGCCCATTCCCCCACGCCCACGCCCCCACGCCCACGCCCCCACGCCCACGCCCCCACGCCCACGCCCCACGCCCACGCACCCACGCCCACGCCCCCACGCCCACGCCCCCACGCCCACGCAACACCCACGTCCCCCACGACCACGACGCCGATGGAACCGCCATTGCACGCCAGAAAATAAAGTGTTTTTGCAAGTCGTAAATTAGGAAGACGTAACCCGACAACTCCAGACAGTATTCTACTCCGCATGCGGTGACATCCAATGACGGGATTTCAATTGACAGGTCCCGTCATTTTCCCTATTATGTCGTTTAAAAAAATGTGATTATGTTTGACACGTCACATGGTTTCCGTTACAACCACTTCATACGAATGGGATACTAATATACAATAATCACGGAAATAAAGGAGAATGAAAAATGTACAGCTATATAATGCGGTAGGAAATGTATGGTAAATTTTACCTCGTGTGAATTCAAATGTTTCAGGAATAAACTAACGTGATTGTTTAGGATTTGGAGGTTATGTGTGTTGAGGCTGCAATAATTAAAATATTATTTGCTAACAAGTGATTATAATTGCCAAACATTTCCAATTTCTAACATAAGCAAATATTTTTGAAGCAAATTTGGGTGTTATATCCTGAGTTTACCAAAGTAGCTATACTTTCCTTTGAAATGTGTATTACATTGTATGACTGCACGATGCAATCACATTTCTGGTATTATATTACTATCTTGCAATTCTTATGGAAGCAAAAATCAACACAGAAGATATACATATGTTCTATAAAAGCGTTTAGGCATTGATAGTGGTTTTCTTTTCAATTGTATGACACGCAAAAACTCATTTCTTGAAGTCACGTTATTACCTATTGACGAAAATGATTAGGTACTACGACATTGGATTTCCCAACTTGCAAACGCTCTGCGATATCTTTGAAAGGGAAAAAAAGATACATCCCAAAAAACTTCGGTTTTTAAAGAACTGAAGGAATATGAACAGAAGTTAGTATACTGGTTGGTTAATAAACTAGTATACCGGTGGTACATCGTTAGTTAACTGAGAAACTTTTCACAAAGATGCTTCACAAAAGTACCGGCATATAGAGTAAAACATTGCCCTTCAGCTGCGAAATAAATGGCTCCGCTTAGTGTTTAAAAACGTTCTCCTGCAAAATGACAGGTTTTGCAATATGCCACTATTTTTGTGTATCCACGATGTAATGACCATGTGCTCTTGTCTCTCGGGTTGGGCCGCGTCGTTGTCAGATTTGCTGAAGTTTCTGTCATTATGCCTGAAATTTCTGCTTCAGCCCTGAGAAAAACCATGACATGATGTCCGAAGAAATGTCGGTCAAACGCCCTACAACGAGGTGACGCCCGGTCAACCGAGAGTATCCGAAAGACTGAGAGCGGAAACGTACGACCTCACTTAAATGTGTTTTTCGTGTAAAGGAACCGTCGTAAAGATAAAAAGGGCTGCGTGTCCGCTGGAGGTCGCTCCGATACACGCGAAGACACCTTGTTGTGGGGGCATTGTTTTCAGTGGGTAGATTGGTTTAGAAATTATTTCCAAACTTGTACAATTATCTTCCTTTTCACTAGAATGAGCTTGCGTTAATGAGAAAGTGATTGATGGAACCCAATGACTGAAAGCATTTCATAATTAAATCATTTTGAACTGTTAAATTAGTATCTCATAATTTCCCAAACACAAAATTGTTTTCAGTAAACATTTTGTTGCTTATGAGATTTGAAATTAAAACTTATTTTTAATTTTAATTTGTAATTTTTCAGCCCCCGAGTAATTTAAGTACCTATTTAACGAATATTATCACATTTATAGATTTAGACAAATTCCCCGATTGTATCAGTTTTCTTGTAAAAAGAAAGAGTTTTCTTAATAATTAATTCAATAGCTCCAAATTGATCTTAAAATCATTTAAAATCATTTTTAAATGCCACGAGTATTTTCTTCGCCCATAAATATATTGGATGTTAAATTAGTGAGAGTTAGTGTTTCAAGTAATACAATTTGTATTGTTATTTATTTTTAATGTTTCACTTCTGTTTTGAATGTGTAACAGTTCCCTTTATTTCTTTTTATAACATTACCCAATTCAGTGAGTAGAGAAGAAACAATTCGTATGAGTAACATTACTTAACTTCTGTGTCGCATTGTGAGACACATATTAGAAATCGTAGCTTCGGATTTCTACAGAAACGTGCGCAGGTGGTGCTGTTTTGTTATAGATTTTATTGGTCGGCTACTGTAGCGGCGTATTAACTTGTTCGGTAGGCTATTGCTTCGTCAGCTCACAACCCGAGGAACCGGTTCCACTGTACCGTGTAACTTACTACGTCTACAAAATTCGTACGATACTACTGTTTTCAAATTATTTCGCTGTTGTAGAAAGAATGAAAATTTCTTTTTGTTAAACTACCTTTTGAGGTAAAGAATCTACGACTTCTGCACTGCAGAAACACCTGAATGTTGCTTGTGACTGTTTCAATTTGGGTTAAGATTTTTTTTTCTAATGGCAAAAACTAAGAGTTCAATCTAGAGAAAATATTTCCTCTCATAATGATTTACTACATCTTCGATGTAATATTGGATTTACCGACAAGAGAACGACTGAAACTAATGAACGCAATAGCTTGGTCTAAGAAACAAAGAACAAGTAAGAGAGAGCGAGGCTATGGAACGGAAGAAACGAGGGCGGAGGAGTGGGAGGATATATGTCCCTCCAGCCTCGCAGCTTGTAAGAGACGCCGCGCCGGTCTCTTACTCACTGGCGGAGGAGGGGCGGGGCCGGGTGGGGCTGGGCGGGGGCAGGCGGAGGCGGGGAAGAAAAAGAGCCGGGAGGAACTGGGGCGCGTAGGAGGACGGGCGCTCCGCCCAGCCGCAGTGCCCGCCGCACCGCCCCTCGCCCCCGCCCCCGCCCCCGCCCCCGCCCCCGCCCCCGCCCCCGCCCCCGTCTCCTCTACCGGCGACGCCGGGATGTGAACCGGCGCGTGCAGAGATAGCGCAGAGGCACCGCGCGTCACCGATATCTCTCGGCGCACCGCGCTTCGCTTTGGGAGCGGCGCCGGCGCGGCAATTACCGTAACAGGTAGCAAATCCTTTGTGACGCCGCCGCCATCACCCTTTCCGCCAGCCGTTTCCTTTGCGGGCCCCATCGCCACGGCACTTGCTCTTCGCATTCTCGTTCGTCCCGTTGCTGTCCTGGTCCAACCCTCTCAACGACTCCCACCGCGCCATCCATCGCTCTTGACGGCAGCAGGATTTTCCACACTAGCTTTGCAGCTAGGGCGAATTCAGTCGCTGTCTGGAGGAGAATTCTAGCGGCCGGCTGCTGTGATCGGTAGTTTTCTATGGTTTCTCCGATCAACACCAGGCGAATGCCGGAGCAGTACCTACAAACGGGTCACGACCCGATCGCGATCTTTCCTTCCTCTTCTTTGTCCTATCCTCACCCCTTACACACAGACTTACACTAACATGCACTTCACTAATTCACATGCCGGGAGACCGGTCAGGGACATAGAAAATGTCACAGCGGGGCAGTGCCCCGCTGGTGGGAGATATCTGGTTGAGGAAAACCCCGTTAGCCGACGGTAGGTCGGCGCCGTATCTGGCAATCAAGCGGTGAAAGACCACCGCCTCCTCTCGACGAAAAACACGCACTGTATTTACGGGAATAATGACTATAGTAGTTGCGCCCGGAATCACTAACAATCCTTCAATCAAGCCATCCATCGCATTGCATAACGTCACCCAAGTCTCTACTACTCTACTATTACCCAACTCTCTACTACTACTACTCACCTTGACTTCCACATCATCGCTCATCCCCTCGCTTTCCTCCAACCGGCAACCACTTCTCCCGTTCCATTTTGTCACCTCCTCATTCCATCTTCGTATCGGGCAAACTTCTCTGCGGCTCTTACGATCCCTTTGACGCCTCCTTTCTGCCCCAATTGCCCCGCTTCCCTGCCAATTATCTATCTCTTCTACGTCATATCTTATAATTTAACACGGCTCTCCACTATCGCCTTTACCAACTTAGCGACCCGCCCCGTCGTCAGATACTCTGTGCCTTTACTGCTTTTATGTAGCCTACTGTATGTCCTTTGTAATTCGCCGCCGCTCTGTCTTCATTCGAAGCACTAATCACACATTGCCTTCATAATTGTTCTGGTACATCGCTCGCCCACGTGCTTCTGTAGTTGTCGCTTCATTACTTTTTCTTACAATTTCCCCAACACTGAACACCGACCGTGTCACAACCACTACCATTCACACAGCCAACACCACCAACACTGCACTGTCACCAACACTACTCCATTCCCGTCGATACATTACCCCTCTGTCCTACGAACCACCCCCGAAGCTCACCTTCCTCGTTCCGCCGTGCGCCGCCGAGAACTTAATTACGTGTTTTAAGCTGCACCGTTATGTGACGACTCTCATTAGTGAGAAACCGGAGCCAAGTGGAAACACACGTTGCATTTGCCGCCTGCACACTTGCTTTGCCTTTTTTCTGTTCACCCTTTAAAGAGAGGAGGGTTCGCTTTTTCGCAAAGGAAATCGAGATAAATGCACGGTTTTATTTGACACAAAGTTGGGTATTTCCCGTGATAAGCTAATGGAGCTACTTTCATTTGGTTTGCATGTTTTGAGCTGCTCTGATTTGAAAGAACTAGTTAAAGCAAATTGAAAACCTAGTGCATAGTGTAAGTTATCTCAGTGAAAGAAAAATATTGGTCTTTATTTCAAAATTTGTTTTGATGCGTGAGCTTTCAAGGCATACACACACCTTCGATGTAATTAAAACATTTACAGAATTTGTTTAGAAAATCTTTTAAGCTTTCTTTTCACCGGAAGTTTGTGATTTTTTTATTGAAATGAAATATAGTGCTCCCTAGATGTATTATCAAACACTCTGATAGTTAATTAATTTAATAATAAAGATACTAAACTTTAATAGTACCTTCAAATTAATAGAATAAACGCTTGTCTGCCGTCATTTTTTTATTACTCCGTTTTGTTGAGCGAGTTGCGAAGTGCCAGAAGCATTTGTCGTTCCATCGTCTGGGGTAGGTAGGCATGGGGAATGAGGTTATAGGTAGCGAAGTGAGATGTCGAGACTTCTTTGTTCGATGATCATTGAGTGTATATTGTCAAATTTTGACGGGTTTCGGGTGGTCCATTTAATGTCTTCTGTAAAAATTAAGTTTCTGGAGAATAAGAATGATTGTTTTTTATATAATGCAAGGAGAAACTGTTGAGCAATGAGATAACAGCAGGGTGATTGCGTGTAACCGAACTACAGAAATACGATATGTGTTCGAAGTGAACGGTACCTGTGAGTTGATTTTGGCAACAGGATCCTTCCCTTTCCCGAATAATTGTCTATCGCACAGCTTGTGTTAAAACTTCCTTGGCTCCTTTGTTATTAAGAATTAGTTTCTCCTTTATGTAGTGCCTAGTAAGGATCTATGGAATTTGCTGAATAATTTTTCAAAATCTTACACGGTAGTTATTTTTACGAGTAAAATGTACACATTTTACGAGTAAAATGTATTACGCCTACTATTTCTCTTTACTTCGATTACCGAACAAATATTATGGCGCGAGGGAGACAACCTTACTAAAGAAAGAGAAAATGATACATTTATTTCGCAGTGCTTAAACTACAGACGATATATTTATTATTAATCTTTTAACTAGTTCCATGCAAATTTCTCTTTACCCCACATGCCCAATGGCATACTCTGTTTTAACAGGGCAATAGACAAAAATGAACATTTCACAGGGGTTTTATAAAATATTTCTTCTATTTGGGGATGTCACCTAATCATAAAAGTGAGTCGTCTAGAAAAGGACGTGCCTTTCTGCCGGTGCCTCTTCGTCTCCGCCAGCCCCACTGCATAAAGCGACGCGATGCGATGCGACGCGTCCAGGCGAAGGCCGGAAACGCCGGGCGTCAACGGAGCAGAACGTTTTTCCCGGCGGGGGTGCGAGGGTGGAAGGGGGCGGGGCCGACCCCGCCGGCGGTGAGAGACGGCGCTGTCGCGTCGGTTTGACGCGCGTCGAGAAATGCGAGTCATTATCGACTCGTCGGCCACCGCCATTCTCGCCTCCGTCTCTGCCACCATCCGCGCGTTTTCTCGCCGGCGTGGCGGGTTTCGAGGCGCGCTGTCCTCGCACACTGCTCTTCCCTTCTTTATCGTTCCTGATTCAGTGGTCGCCATATTGTTAGTGCATTACTTATTCGAAAGAAAGTGTGTGTATGCTTCGTGATAAACATGAGTGTAGCGAATTCCGATTGAAATACGAGCTACCGATTAATCGCGAGAAATATTTCATCAGACGAAACGATAAGAAAAGTATGATTCAGTTTTTGATGCTTTCGGTGAATTTCATGAATGAATTCGAAAAACACTTAAATATTTTTTAATCAGTTTTGACACTAAATATGGAGCGACAATACATTTTTTTATTTTACATTTTCTCATTCAGCGAAGCAAGCAAGTGATTTGTGAGATTGAGCAGAACTGCAATTTAGCAAGCGTAATACTTAAGGGTTACAAACAGGAGAGCGAGGATACTCCCATTGGAGTCCTTAATAATCAACAGTCATTGTATGCGAAAATGTATGGGAGAATAGGAATGATGGTTACAATTACAGGAAGAAAAAAGTTACAGAAAGTAAGTTTGAGATATGATTTTTTCTTTGGGGCTGTTTTGGGAATTTCTCTTTTGAGAATCTAGATTTGATTCTTCGACGTGGGTTATAGATTTTTCCTAGGTTGAATATGGAAGTTGCAGAGGAGGATGATAAGGAAAGAAAAAAATTATTAGATTGGTTACTGACATAATGATGCAAGATGAAGATGATATATACATAGTTTAAATCTACTGTGCTAAAAATTATATGCGCTTTTGGACATTTAAGTGTTTGATGTTTAATAAAATTTTCGTTTTCTTTCTTACGTTTTAGTTCTCATCTTTAATTCATAATCGCACCATCAGCTTAATTGAGCCAGAATATTTTTTGTTCTAATTGACCCGATTAACAGGCATAATCCTAATGTACATGTTTAGTGTGATACCCTTGGCGTAAATTTTCATGTAAAATATTTTCATTCATGCAGTGCAATTTTTATCTGTGTAATTTCATTATAAAAATAAAATTTGAATATTATTTTCTTCTCACTCGTCTATCCTTGGGCAAGTTACTTGAAACTATATAGGAAGAAATAATACTTATTTTGAAGTTTCGTTACCAAATAGTTTGGATAATAGTCAGTCTGAACAATCAATCCGTAACCATTCATGTTGTACTGGAAAAGCAGTATTGTAATTCGATGTTTCTTCAGTGTATGAGCCTTGTAATCACCAAAAACACATTTTCCCTTTAGAATATTCCAAATTGGTTCTGCCAAAAATAGTGTCGATTGATTTATTCTGCCAAGAAAATGGAATAAGAATAAAATATTGAAAACTTGTGTAGGTGCATTAAAATGTAGATAGTTGCTTACCCTCCCCTTGTCAAAATAAATGTTCGTGAGTTTACTCACAATGTTTTGGAAGAATCCCGAAAAAAATACAAGCTCTGGATCAGTAGAACGTGCCGGATCGAATGACTTATCGCCCTCAATGTTGAACCGGAAATGGTCTTGTCGTGAGTAACGAATGCAAGAGCACAGAGACACACGTTGGTTACCATAGAATTTATTAAAGTTTAACCAACGATCGTTGGACGAAACGTTAAAAATACACGAATCATTCCATAAATTATTTGAGTGATTTCCATTCCACGCAGGGCAGTTGTTCTCTCGCCTACTGAATTTTCTAGGACGGTTCTCACCACCGCTCGTAAATTCCCTACCAGTCACCTCGCACAAAATCGCCTCCTAGCCCCTCTCCGTCACAATCACCCATTGCACTCTCTCATTCCTTTCCCTCACCCTCCAATCGCCCCCTTCCTTTATGTACCTTCCCCGCCTCCATTCTGTGGGAGTCGCCCGCCCACACGTCCATGTCTCAGGGCGCCCCCACATCCCTCTTCTCGCACACTCTCTTTCCTTTCTCAGCCCCCCTCCTCCCCCCTCGCATGCCAACGCCTCTTCCGCAGACAACCGCGCATATTTTGTTCCCTTTCTCCACACGTTATGGCAACGTGTCAAAAGCTGTTGTACGGCGCGCGAGATAAGCCCCTCGCTTTAAAAGGCTGCGGGCGCGAAATTGCTCTTTTTTGAACGCCAGGATGTCACCGAGAGCGACAACAAAGTGATTGTATAAAAACACGTGATCCGCTCGGCTATGAAGTTCCCCGCCGGTTTTTATAGCTTCGGTCTATAAGATGCTGTTTTTTATTCGCAAGAGGAGGAGAAGGAGGAGGAGGAGGAGGGGGAGGGTGGAGTAGATGGCGCGGCAGCGTCGATGCAGGCCGTAGCGCGGAGGCAGCAGTGCGATGCACGGAACGCTGTAGCGCTGTCGTCATTTCGTGGTAAATATGTACTCTCTCCGAAGGCGCGCGTCAAATCTGGGTCGAGCGTTTGTTTTTGCGCCTGTCTACGTCGTCCCTCGTTCGCGTTAAACGAATTTTAAAGACGCGCCGTTTCGTTGTGATGGCCTCTTACCCGAATTTCAATTTTTTTCTTCTTTTGCTAGTTTGCATACATCAAAAGCATATTAAATAAAAGTGGGTTAAAAGGTAAGATAATAAAAATTTTAGTGGTTTATAAATAACTGTCTTTCGTTATTCTTTGACGCTTGGCAAACATTGGTGTAGAGACAAGAACTCACGAGATGTTTTTAGCGGGATAAATGCGAGTCTCCTGACAGAAGAATCTACTTTGATCTGTTACGCGAACAGTTGAGTTAAAGCTTTTCTTTTGGTCTCCTTTAATCCGCGCTTTAGTTTCAGGAGGTTGGACACGTGTTGCGAAATAAGATAAACGTCAGATTTTTTATTTCTTTTTCTCTCCTAACTTAACGATGATATAAAGTTTTGTAACCTCATGAGAACGTGGCTTTTCACGACTCTTCACTATCAAAACTCGCTCCACTTGTCAGATCAGATTCTCTTCCTAATTTTTAGATTTTTTGGGGGGCGGTTCTATTTAATTCTATTATTTTGAAAACACAATTGCAATACAGAATTACATGAAAATGCATTGGAATATTGTTTTCAAGTTTTATTGAGTTTTTAAATTTATTTCATGTTCCTTAATTAGTGAAAGACATCAATGTAAATGTGATTACTACTTTCTAGAATTTTACTTGTGACGAGTAATAATAGTTTTTTATCTACAAGGGGCTAAAAGAGAACTCAGTACATAATGGTCTTGTACGTACGTATTTATACATCTCTATCTCTTCTATCTTTTTCTATCGCCTTTTCCACTTTTTGCACATTTCGTAATGGTATGCCTGTATTCACTTCGGCAGTACCCTTCAACATCAAAAATAATTTAATAATCATCTATTTTATCAACTGCGATATGCTTTATTAAATTGTATATTATAGTGAGGCATGAGCTATAATTCGTACATACAAACATTTTCGGGTAAGATAAGTACATTTCACAGAAAGTGTACAATTTTTAATATCAATCTGTTAAAATATTCAGATTGCATCTACTGTGTTTATTTTATATATCATTCTTCAAACTAGACTCCTCTCTTTGAAGGTTCATTTTTTACACTTTGCCACCTTGCGTTTTCACAATATGACTCTAAAAATAAATTCATTTACGAATCTGTATTGTTGCGGATCTTTGTCTGTTGCTCTTACGGTGAAATTAAAAAAAAATTTCTATCAATCTTTTGTAATAATAAGTTTAACTCCATAACTAGAACTTCGCATTGAAACTCTAAGAAATTAATCCAATAATATTAAAATTATTATTGAATGAAAATTGGGTTGCACTTTACACTAAATTTCAAATATCTTTCTAAAACAAATCAACAACAATGATACATATCATGTGATGCATTTATAGAAAACAAAAATAATTTTATGTAATATTCGTTAATATATAAACCTCATATATGACAATTCAGAACACCATATTATCCGCTCAGTGATCGATATTTCATGTAATGTCTCAAAATTCTTAAAACTATTTTCATGAGACAAATTTAATTATTTTTTTCATCAATTGAGCAAAGTAACAAGATCACGCTTGAAGCTCGTGTCGAAATGTAGGCCAGCGATCGCCTCGCCCGGCGCAGCGAACTGCTCTCGGAGAGTGGTTTCCCGGGGCGTTCCCCTCCCCCAACGGCCGACCCAAGCGCTGTGCCCTCGGCCTCGACGGCGGCGGCAACGCCAACCAGATTAGGCCGCCGGCCCCGCGGCCGCCGCAACCCCCTCTTTGATGTCCGATCTGCCGATGCGGCATCTCCCGTTTCAGCGAGCATCAAACACCGCGCCGCCCCGAGCACCTGAAAGGCTCATCCTCTGCGGGTTATCGCTGGCTCGGGGCTAATGCTAAGGAGATATGGTGACGAGGGGGGGGGGGTCATCAGCTGGTAATCGTTCGTCCAATATCAGTATGTAATTGCTAGACGCGTAATACCTCAAGGTTGTATTAATAATATGCGAAATGGAGCACAACTATTAATAATGGCCAGATCCTAGTAATGCTGTATTTTCCTCCTAAATTTAGATCTGTTGCTAGAACCCTCTTTTGTTCACTGTATTGATAATGAGATTAGTCGTTTCCTCTTTTTCGATCCTTCCAATACACGCAACATTTGAATGTTAACGGTGCCATTCCGTTAATGTTTTTGGCAGATCTACACACGCGTTAATTAAAATGAATGTTTATGACAGGATAAAAATTGTCAGTACTGAATATTTCAAAGTTTGCATGTCAATCAACATTTCAATGCGCTTCTCCGTGATTGCGAAATATTCTACAAGCCTGCAACTTCTCGTAATACTACTTATTCAACGTCCGTTGTTGTGACAAAACGCTTTTAGCTGTTACGTAAGTGCAGCTATTGTGTCATTTCCTTTTATGAAGAGCGCCAGTGCTGCTCTGGATGTTTTTGTGGATCTGCTGCGTACATTCTCGCAAACGTTTCTGGGGAAAGACTTGCGGAGAAGGACACTAGATGCATTCAATGTATGTAAATATAAACAGCAGGATGTGTACAGTTAGATGAAATAATTTAATGTTTAGCAACCTTTATCGATTAATGAATGCAAAAATATAATATTACGTAAAATCTAATGAAGAGGTTCAAAGCGGTAAAATATTTGTGAACATTGAATCTGACGTAAAGTTTTAATTAAAGGGTATTAGGTTAAGTATAGTGAGATCTTTCTAGGTGTAAGTAGGTCTTTCATGACATCCAGGTGGCGTTAAACCCTGGACGTGAACGAGAACGCGACATACAATCACATTGGCGCGACTTCCTGATTCTGGTGCTCTTGGTCGTTGGGTATAAGCAAAGCGATTGGAAGTGGGGCAGTTGGAGGGGGCGTTCCACGTGGCGAATCGCGTGATGGCGCCGACAGCGGACAGGGTCGGGAGCGGTGTGTGCTGCGGGGGCGGGCGCGGGGGCGGGCGCGGGGGCGGGCGCGGGGGCGGGCGCGGGGGCGGGCGCGGGCGCGGAGCGGGCGCGGAGCGGGCGCGGAGCGGGCGCGGGGGCGGGCGCGGAGCGGGCGCGGGGGCGGGCGCGGGCGCAGGGGCGGGGCTGGGGGCGGGGACGGGGGCTGGAGCGCAGTGAGGGCGTTTCACAGCGCGGCAGGTGCGCCCGTTCGATTATCGTAATAGCCATTCGGCGCGGCGTAACGCGGCGCGGCTGTGCTCTCTGGAAGCGAGCGACGTCGCTTGGCGCCGAGCCCATCTCGTCTGCGGCCCCGCCCCCCTTTTGCCCACTCGGCCAGCGCCGTCCCGTATCGTCCCTTTCTTGCCCACCTCGCCTCGCATCAGCCCGCTGTTTCTCGTCGGTTTGCGGTTTCCTCTGAAGCAGCCGATATTCGTGCGTGGTTCGTCCGCCGCCGTTGGTGCGTTGGGAACGTTAACTCGCTGATGCCGCTTTTTATTTTCCGCTCCCGTTTCATGACTGAGGATTTCTTTCCTTTATATCCACTCTTCTCGTCCGATTCATATCTTCCATTTTTCCTCGTTCTCATGACTTCTCTAACGATTTCACTGCCAGACTCAAGCAGTTCGACAATTTTTCCGTAAGCTCTCCCATGAAATACAATTGAAGAGTCTTGTAATTCTTCCAAACTCCCAACTTGTCTCCTCGATTTGTTTGTCACTATTACGGTGCTTTATTTCTGTTTTCTTTGTTCCCCATTAGTATTTACAGAGCACTTTGCCCCACATTGTGGCCTCTTCCACCTCCCTGGAGATATCACCTCTTTTTTCGAGAGGGTAAGGTAACCTCCCTACCTCTAACCTGTTCCTCCCGCTTCTCGCGCGCCCGCGTCGCCGCGCGCCAGCAGCCACTGCGGCTCAGCCCGCCTCACCTCTGACCTTCCCTCGGCGCGCGCGGCCCTCCCGCACCGCCTGGCATTTGCGTCAGCGGGCGCGGCTGCCGCATTCGCCTCCACCACCACCACCACCACCACCACCACCACCTCACCTCCATCTCTGCCTCCATCTCCGCCACCTCCTTCACTATCATCTCCGCACCCAGCTCCGCCGCCACCACCACCACCACCACCACCACCACCACCACCACCACCACCACCACCACCTCACCTCCACCTCTGCCTCCATCTCCACCACCTCTTTCATTATCATCTCCACACCCAGCTCCGCCACCACCACCACCACCACCGCCGCCGCCCACTCCATCACCACCACCACCGCCGCCGCCACCGCCCACTCCATCACCATCACCACCACCATCGCCATCACTACTACCACCACCACCACTGTCGCCGCCGCCACAACCACTCCCGCCGCTGCCCATTCCATCACCATCACCACCCTACAGCCGGTCCCCGCCAACTTTGCCACCCACCCTCCGCGTCCTCCCTTCCCTTCCCTCCCCTTCCCCTCGGCACCTGTGCGCCGCGTGTGTGCCGCCGCCGCCGCCGCCGCCGCGAGGACAAATAGCGGCTGTGGCTCTCGGCGCCCTCGCGGCTCAGCGGCGGCGCCTCGTTAGTGGCTCGCGCAGCCCGCGGAGCGGCGCGCGTGTGTGCTCGAGCCGAGCCACCACGTTCCCGGAAGGCAAATATGAAGTATTCATCAGCGTTTCCCGCTAAATGGTTCACAGCACAACTTTGCTTAGGAGGCGGCTAATTTTCTTTAGCATTATTGACACGTTATGTATCACACCTTTAGGTTAAATTAACCAAACAAGTTCATGAGTGATTCTCTGGAATATAAAACTGTTAACAATTCAATATGTCATAATCTAAAACGTTAATGATATCAAAAGTTTGCAAAATTCTTTTAAATATACATTCATAAAAAAAAACTAGTTCCTCGGGTTCAAATTGCTGCTTCCCGAGTTCCAAATTATTTTGTTTACATCTACACACCGAATGGATCTTACTGTAGTCTAGCATGTTAGAAGCTATACTGTTTTGGTATGTTTAGACCGATGTACGATTTTTCTGTATCTTGTAGAGTTTTTCTGTTTCAAGTGTTCAATATAATGAACACAGCAAAAACAGTAATATACTAAAAAAATATATTTATAAAACTGCAAATGCACGCGTTGACAAACTTAATTTCTGTATTTTGTGTTTAATCAATCAAGGAGTTCGACTTTAGTCCTCTCACGTTCTTCAAAATTCTCTCTACCGCAAGTGTTTGTGTGCCTTGGCGGCATGTGTCCAATCTTGATTTCGGGGTGGCCTCCTCTTTGGAAACGCGGTGACCGCGGCGGTATGTTGCCACGTTGCAGGATACTTCTCAATTTCCTAGCACAGAAATATCCTTTCTTGTTAGGCACCTTCACTCTCATTTCCATGTCTTTTTGTGATATCGATTCTCCAAGCACTCATCCTTCATCCCAGTCTCTGTTTCTGCCAGGAAATTTGAAAAGATCCTGACATTTACACATAATAGAATGTTTTTCAAAACGTCTAAATAAATGTCACGTGTCACGGAAATTGAAATGTATTTCGTAGCAGAAAAAATTTCTATCACCTCTTAGAGATGATACCACCCCCCAAGTTATAATTCACTGTTCCGTAAAAATAAATGTTGTATCCATCGAACGTACAAGAAGCATTTCTCCTATCTGCTTTCTTGACGAGTGAAAAGAAGAAAATTCCCCACGCCTATCACTGTGTCACTTGATTTTCCATGTTATACTATCGAGAATTCTCACTATTGATTAAAAACAAAGTTTTAATTAATTATTAAATATGCAAGAAGATGTTTTGTTTAAAGAATTTATTGATGTATCACAGAAATGCAATTTGCATCCTTTGCAATAAAGAAATCGTAAATAGTACAATATCAGATTTTCAAATTGGTTCTGAAATAACAAATTAATAGTAAACGAAAAGAAAACGGTTTTAATGCAGTTTTCCATTTCAAATAAACAATTCTGTGCTTCATTGAAAATGAACAGTGTACCATTGACTGATGTTAAGGCAACAAAATTTTTAGGTCTCTCAATTCAGTCAAACCTTAAATGGAACGTCCATTTAAATGAATTGAACACAAAATTAAGTTCATTATGCTACGCGTTCAGAATTCTTGCAAATTCAGTCAGCCTTCATACTGCTCGTTGTGTATACTTCGCGAATGTTCATTCCCGCCTGAGATATGGCATAATATTCTGGGGAAATACATCTTATAGCTCCCAGACTTTTAGATTACAAAAACGAATTGTACGAATAATAACCAAATCCCACCCACGTGATTCATGTAAGCCTCTCTTCATTAATCTAGGAATTTTACCATTACCTTGTCTGTTTATTTACGAATCAGTTGTTTTTGTCAAAAATGACTTGCTTAAGGGCGGGAATATATTTTCAGAAAATGCCGATGTCTATTACTATAACACTCGACGTAGAAATCATATTCATCAGGTGACAGTATCAACAGCTCAATACAAAAAATTCACATACAATACATGTACATTATTTTACAACACTTTGCCAGATGACATTAAACGATTAAATTCGATAGAAAAGTTTAAATCCCAAGTGAAATCGTTTCTGCTGCATAACTGTTTCTATACAATTAGAGACTATACTTAGCATCACAAGAAAAGAAACATTAATTTTAACAATGATACATAATTTATTATTTAACATTTGGACTGTATAAATGTGTATAAACAACCTGTAACAACTATTCTACTACAGCCTCCGGGTCAATGACCCCCATCTCGATCAGGTTTTTCGTCAAGTTTCCCTGATCCATTGAGCAAATGCTGAGATGGCCCCTTGTTTTGCTTCTGGACATAAATGTAACTTCATTTTCTGTGCACGTCTTCTAGAATTCAGTGGGAAATACAATTATTCAAATTAATGTTTCCATGTTGTCGCGGCAGGAAGTATTATTCCGAAGGACAACATGGATAAGCGCCAAAATGTATTGCTTAGTTATCCTTGAAAATAGATTTTATTACATGGGAGTTTTTTTTGTTTTTTGTTTTTTTTAATTTAAGTAGTATATGACAGTGTAGGGATCACAGAATTTTGAAAATGTGCACACAATTCACTTTTCCCCATAACACGTCATACGCAGTTTGAACTGTTTTTTTTGACGTAAAATAAATTTTAAAAAAAATGTTTTATCCAGTATTTCAAACACGGTACATCATTTATCGGTTCAAAATCCAACATTTCTTCAGTAATACAATCACAAAGCTTTCTCATCAATTTCATGTTCTTTGATATTCATTATCATTGTGGTTTCTCATGTACGTAGACATTTCGTTCCCATTCAAAAATAAATTACGATCGAGTTGATGGATTACTTGACCCAAAAAATTTCCGTTAGAATGATTCAAGAAGATTACAATTCCAATAATCATCTTTGAGACAGTACGACCGACAGAAATAGTTCTTTACGATATAAATACGCGTATCTTACGCTTTATTCACTTTGAAAAAATGTCAATATGTGTTTTGATTTTCGTTTAAATTTGAATAAACCTGCAACGTGTGTGACAAATTTATAATGAACGTAGTTTTTATACTTGTTCCTTACACTGTGATTACAACTACAACTTGCGCTTTCTCACTACCACATTCACCACACTTTCACTGAAGAATGTAAATATTTGTGCTGTAATAATTCTTATTACACAATTGAGCTCTTTTTCGTGAAGTTAAACTTCAGGTAACCAAAGTAGATAAAATAAATTACTAAATGACACATGCCGTTCAAAACGTTCTACGTTGACTCGGCAAGATGAAGATTACACTGTTACGACGACCCTTTGCCTTAGCAGCCTTAAGAAATGGATCTCATTTTGATGAGAACGAGCTGGCTCGGGAGCTGTTATGTCAGCTGTTATATCACGTCGAGATGAGCTTCTCAGAGATATAACTCGTATACCATGAAGAACCGTCGGAATGCACTGAACTTAGAATTCTGGGCGGTTGTAAACATCATCATGGGTTTTTTAAGCATGTTTACTTTGGCATTCGTATGATGAATTTCCCTTAATGACATCCTACTAGCTGTAGGTGCTATTAGTTCTAAAATTAACCAAATCGTGATAGAATGTTATCTCGTTTGCGGCTAATCATCTTCGTGAATTCAGTGAATGCGCTATGATTTGTTACAACATCAAAACCAACTATGGTAAATATAACTTCGGTTTATAAAGGTTCATCAAAATAATTGGTGATAACGGGATGGTATTTATTTAAAAAACATAAATTTAATATCGCAGTGTATTATGATTTATATATTTGTTTTGACAACGACGTTTATACGAAAATATTTTTAATACGTCTTGACTGTTTGGTAGAATGTATTAGATATGTTATTACTCATTGTTCGCTATAAACAACATCGAATCCGGGACAAGCCCAATTTAACTTGCTTTGATGCAGGTTATGTAGTACGAGTCCCGGCGTGCAAAGGTGGAAGGGAATTGACCACTACATTTGCTAGAGGTGCTTTCGTTCATCTGGTTAATAATAAAAATGTTGAAAGTGACTCGGACCAATGGCCATTCCCTCCATCAATTCACCTCAATTCACACGTACAATTTTCATAGGTTTTCCTAATTGTATTTTTGTAATTTTAACATGGATATCACTTTTACAACTAGAAAAATATATTTTGTAAATTAATAAAGAAAACATTTTTACATTTAGCTGAAATTATGTCGTGTAGTGATGCTTAACTTCCAAACGCTACTGTGCACATGCGTCGCCTTTTGTTCTTCCGTGGAAAAAAGATCCAATCTGAGTGGAGTCCGGGAAATCATTTTCAAGTAGCTAAAAGCATCACTTATCGCGACAAACTCGCCGTGAGTGGACCGCCGAAACGCTTCGTCTCCTTTGCAATCCAATCCAACTCCGCAAGCACCTCAGCACCGTCCCGCAGAGGGTTGAAGCGAGGAGCGAGAACCTTTCCGTGACTTAAAAGCAGTAATCTCGGGCGCCACCACCCGATAATCGACACTCGATCGGAGAATCGATTATCGAGGCGCTCTGGATGACCGGGCTATTAGCCGGCGACAATGCTGCTGCTGCTGCTGCGCCCAGGTGGAGCTCTGTGGCTCGCGAACGGGACGACCCGGCTCAATTCGGACCGGTACTGCCCCGCCCTGTCCCCGCCCTGCGCCCATCCAGCCCCCGTCCTACTTCCGTCCTACCCCCGTCCTACCCCCATCCTACACCCGTCCTGCCTCCGTCCTGCCCCCGTCCTGCCTCCGTCTTGTCTCCGTCCTGCTCCGTCCTGCCCCATCCTGCCCCATCCTGCCCCATCCTGCCCCATCCTGCCCCATCCTGCCCCATCCTGCCCCATCCTGCCC